>JAGFPH010002846.1:22949-37460 GCA_018207615.1 Philaenus spumarius | reverse complement strand
CAAAACCCACCTCGAAATCCCGAAATTTAGTAGTAAAAAATAATAGTAGGTTTAAAAAGTGCAAATTAAATTAAAAAATAGACAACACAAGAGAGGATCCAACAACATATTTTAGATCATTGTACATTGCATGCATACTTATATTTAGATTTACTTGATTAAACTACAACGTACAATACACGTACAGCCTTACTTTCTTGTGAGGTTGGTCTGATCTATTAAATAAGAAAACTATAAAGGTTCAACAAAAATGCTTTTCTCTAACAACACACGCAATGCACTGTGTATTGAAAATACTCTCAATTTGGAGGTTGGCTTGGGAAGCACGAAATGCTCTGTGTATTAAAAATTCTCCCAATACGGGGGTTGGCGTGTGAAGCATGAAATGCATTGTGAATTGAAAATACTCCCAATGCGGGGGTTGGCGTGCGAAGCACGAAATGCATAATGTATTGAAAATACTCACAATTCGGGGGTTGGCGTGTGAAGCACGCAATTCATTGTGTATTGAATTTTCTCACAATACGGGGGTAGGCGTACGAAGCACGCAATGCATTGTGTATTGACAATACTCCCAATACGGGGGTTGGCGTGTGAAACACGCAATGCATTGTGTATTAATAATACTATCAATACGGAAATTGGCGTGCGAAGCACGAAATATTGTGTGTATTGATAATATTCCCAATACGTTGGTTTTCGTGCGAAGCACGCAATGCATTGCTTATTGAAAATACTCCCAATACAGGGTTGGCGTGCGAAGCATTGTGTATTGACAATTCTCCAAATTGGTTGGCGTGCAATGCACGTCGGCCGCTTCTCATAGTTTTCAGTGTCAAGCTCACATGTGCGTCCTTAGCAGTGAACTTGAAAGGGTTTAAATTTAAATCACTGGTCCTTACCTGACCCCCCCCCCCACAAAAAGTTTTCCTGTCTACGGCCTTTGAAGTAAGAAGTACTGTAGTTTGGATTATACAAAATGCTTATATATAAACATATAGTTCGTATAACACACCTATGTATGGACGTGGGAGAAACCACTTTCACTTTGCATTTGTTTAATTTCTATGGTGTTTTTCGAAAACAAGTACTGGCATTAAAACCCCATAACCACAGTGTAAATACTGTACAGGTTTACGTGATTCTCACAAAGAATACAATACGGTTACCGTACAACTATGGCATCCATTTAAACTTTAAAAAATATTTTTTTTCGTAATGAAAACCTGCTTTGTTACAATATTCTACCTTGGTTTATTAATGTTGCAGTTAAAAAACATTTTGTTTATTCTCACTGAATACCCATTTCCACCATACACAACTACGAAGAAATGATGCATGCTTTTTGGTATGTAAAATAGGTGTGTGAACATAATAAAAAAACTAGATCTTTTTATGATTCGGTTACTGTATTAGTTCTCAATTTAATTAAATGAATAATAAAATCATGTAAATTTTTACAAAATACATATATATACATTGCGTTTAGTTGAAAAAGTCATCCTTCTTAGTGGCATTCAAACTATAACCAAGAAACTTTTATCTATCTTGAAAATAAATTTACTAAAATAAATCTGAGTACAATTATTTACTCAAGGTTTATTATTATTTATTCTTTTTACGATAATAAGTATAATGTTTTTCAAGTTAGGTTTCACATAACAAATTAGTTAAAAAATGTGTTCCTTTTCCTCTATTATAGAACTAGAACACAAAGTATTAATACTTATATTTTTACCAACTCAAACGCCATTATAATTTCATAATCTTCAGTGATGCACGAGCGACAACAATCAAACTATAACTAACCTAGCGTTGTGTCAACGCACAGTATTTATACAAATTTATTCCTTCCTGTATTAAACTAAAGGTTCTTGTTTTAAATCTCCGTTACAATAATAAGTCGTAACAACTGTCTAGCGTTATTCTAAAAAGCCTAACATTTTAGTACGTTTTTTGAAAGTGTTATAAGTTTAGTTCAGCAAAATTGGAGATTTAGCCCTCCGGATTCATTACGATTAGAAGCCTAACTAAAGTAAATTTATAATACTAAACTAATATTAATATCTAACAACATATTGTTTTTATTACACTCATAATTTTTTTTTATAAGCGAAAACCCTGTGTGGTTATCATCGCCTGGTTACATTAATAAAGAATTCTGTATAGGTCCTAATTAATTACGTAAATTATGTTCCCCAGGGTATTTGTTAATATAAAAAGTTTTCCAACCATCCAAGGTGTTAGGTTTGGTTACATTTTTCAATAATTTACAGTTCGATATGTTAAAATGATGATTCGAATCTAAACAGTGCTTAGACACAGCAGATTTTTTGTGCTAAAATATTTTAAGTGAAAAAGATGTGTTTAGTTCGTTTATTTATGATTCTTTTTGTTTGACCTAATTAATTCTCCGGACAAATTTCACAGTTTATACAATAAATTCCACATTTTTATTGTTCTTAAATGTTTAGTTTAGGTTTACCCAACATATTATCAAGATTATTATCAGCGGACAAAGCTACTTTTAAATTTGCAAATTTCGCTAACGATTTTTGTACACCATATTTTATAATGGTGGAGCAAAAGTTGTTTTAACCCATCGTTATTATGTTTGTTGATCAGATGAGTAAAGCTACAATTCTTAATGTTTTTATATTAATTTTCTTTACTATTGTGTCCATCAATTTGTAAGGATACCCATTAAATATCGTAACACCATTGGCTACATATATTTGAGTTATTTCTCTTTGTTGTCCTTAGTTAAGGGCAAGGTTTCTTTAATGCCGGTGAATCGTGTGAGTCTTATGTCTTTGGTAAAGCATGTATTTGTAAACTAAACGACAAAGCATTGCTTTGCCTAAAAAATATCCACATCTAGAAAGGTAATTGGCACATTTTCAATTCCCTTAATAAACTATGTGGTGCAGGGACATACTCTTCCTGTTATTTAGGCGATAATAACTCGGCTTAGTTATTATACTTTGATTTCTGACCTATGGTCCTATGGGCACAAAATCAGTTAATTATTTAACAAAAATTACATAAACAAACATTAGAAAAGCTTTTTAAATTAAGTTTGTTTTTTTTGTAATTTGGAAATAGTTTTAAAATATCATCTTTAGAAATAAGTTTGACTATATATAAATAATAACTCAGTACAAATAGTGATGGAAAGTAATGTTATTGAGATAATTATATTTCTAGAGTTAGAGTTAAACAACGTTAAGTGCCAAAAAGATGTCTGCTGATAAATTAGGACAATAGCATAAACAATTTACCAAACAATCAAACATCATAAAATAGTTAACCTCAATTTACATAAAGTGTAAATAAATGCAATTAAACTCTTCCAATCGTATCATTAAAAAAAACTTTTCCAACCGTTTCAATAATAGAATGGCACCTCTACTGAGGTAAACATCTTGTCTATATAAGCTGCACGAGACTTTTATTAATGCCAGGACGACGTCTATAGTAAAGGGGGAAAGGCGTTTGACAAATTGGATTTGCACGTGACAGCGTTCTGGGAAAGTCGTGCGTTAAAGTCTCTACACAACTTTAAAAAATATTCCAGGTGTAAATACTACCAGCCGTCCTGCCTGAATTTACTACACTAGCTCGTATTGCCAAGATCTTAATGTTATTTAAATGTGTGGGCAAATAACTGGTAATCAAACTGAATAAAATATATTTATACTTATTATAATAATTTGTTTTCAGTGTTATAGATAATTAAATAAGTAGACAATACAATTCAAACCAACCAGTTTTTATCTAAAAACTGGCAAAATCATTTCTGACCTCCACCAAACTTAGAAGGTTTATATTTAAATTATGTAATAGGCTACTTTTTTAAAACAAGATATTACATTATTATTGATGCACATTTATCCCTCAATGACCTTCATATGCCCTTTATATGATTGTGTTGTTGTAATAAAAAACTGTTCAATGGACAAAGTAGCGACAATAATAATGGTCAACTTAATGTTCATTTTAATTCTGCATCAACAGAGCATGTATATTAAATAAACGGTACCAGATAACTGCCACATACTTTCTCCCAGTTGAAACATTATACCTTCCCAAGAGTAGCATACGAGGTGGCTATTTAGAATTGCAAAAGTAGGACATACCATGTAAAATATTAGATGCATGTAACATACATCCATATTATATTATTATATTATAATAATAATATTAATATTAAAACTGTTTGATCGATTTCGAACAAATTTTCATAAAACATGTCAATTAGGCCTGTATAGATGCACAAAAAAAGGGTTTCGAAAATTGTTGAAAAACAACCCACTTTTTAGCCAAGCACCCCAAAAATCAGTTGTTATTATTATTATTACATAAACGAGAATTTTTAGAAAGATGCGGTTTTTTGCATTTGGTAGGGTACATTTAAGCACTACAAATAAGCTAAATTTTATCAAAATTGTTGGAGCTGTTTTTGAGAACTTTTTATTTTTCTCGTTTTTGGCCATTTTTGGGGGGTAAAAACCCTTAAAAATAAAAATTTGAAAAAATGAAGAAAAGACACCTTGAGATGTTCCTGAATTACCCCTACACACCAAATTTCATCAAAATCGGACCGTTGGTATGGTCTCCAGCTCTGTACCCATCCTAACAGACACACGGACAGACATCACCAAAAAAACACTTTTTTGGGTTCAGGGAGCACCAAAACAAATAATTCTACTAAAAATATTTTTGGGTTCAGGGAGCACCAACACAGATAATTCCACTAAACAATTTGTTGGGGTTTAGGCAACACCAAAACAGATAATTTCACTAAAAATTCAAATTCGAAAATTTGGACGAAAACAGTACTTTTCCATATACTACGTATAATGGGGAGAAAGTAAAAGGAAATAAAATGGTAAGAAAAATAAAATATTAAAACATAAACAAAGATAAAAAGTTAAATATCTGTACAAATTTATTTAGTAATAATTAATTATTATTCTATTACAGAGATTTGCGAAAAAATAGTGAAATTTAGTAAAGACTCCCAAGTTTTAACCAAACATATAAAATAAACGGTACCAGGAATACTGGCACAAACTTTCTCACAAAAATATTTAAATTATGAAACAGACTCACTGTTACTTGTAGGGTGGGCTAGGAGAGGTGATTTAAAGTTGGAGCTTAACTAATAAATATTATTATTATTATCTAGAGAGAAAACTATTCGATCAATTTTGAACAAATTTGCACCAAACACGTCAATTAGGTCTTTATAGATGCACGTAAAAAGGTTTTGAAAATTTTTGAAAAAAAAACCTTTTTATGGCCAAAAAAACCCCAAAAATCTGTTATTATTATTATTATTGTTAGCTAAACGAGAATTTTTTTAAAAAGGTGCGGTTTTTACTTTCTCCACCCTATACGTAGTATATGGAGAAAGTATTGTTTTCGTAAAAATGTTCGAATTTGAATTTTCAGTTGAATTATCTGTTTTGGTGCTCCCAGAACCCAAAAAAATTGTTTAGTGCAATTATCTGTGTTGGTGCTCCCTGAACCCAAAAATATTTTTAGTGGAATTTTTTGTTTTGGTGCTCCCTGAACCCAAAAAAGTGTTTTTAACGTTTTGTCTGTCTGTCAGTGTGTCAGTATGTATACACGACCAGAGTTGACACTATTGGTCCGATTTTCATGAAATTTGGTATGTAGGTACTAAACCCTAATATCTCCAGGCGTTTTTATCATTTTTTGGAATTTTTAATTTTTAGGGGAAATTTACCCCTAAAAACCAATAAAAAAAGACAAAAATGCAAATTTCTCAAAAACGGCTCTAACGATTTTGATCAAATTTTCAGTATTTATAGTGCTTAAGATGCCAAACAAAATGACACCACCCGCTTTTATCAAAACTTCGGCGTTTCATAATTATGGGGAAATGTTAAAAAATAAACAAGTTTATGTTGTCAATCTAGCATCACGGCGACGGCCGCACGGGGTAGCACAACGGTAGCGAGGACGGCCAGTAATTCAAAGGTCGCGCGATCGAATCCCGCCTGGGACAATAACTTTTTCATACGATTGACGTAGGTAGAATATAATTTTTTTTGTTTTGTTCTAAAAAGTAGTAAATAAAATGATTAAAAACAATATTATTTTGACTACAGTAAGTTGGGAGAAAGTTTGTGTCAGTTAACTGATACCGTTTATTTGCATATGTTAGGGTACATTAAGGGCTACAAATAAGCCAAATTTTATCAAAATCGTTAGAGTCGTTTTTTTATAAAAAAATAATAACAGATTTTTGGGGGTTTTTTGCCAAAAAGGGGGTTGTTTTTCAAAAAATTTCAAACCCGTTTTTCGTGAATCTATACAGGCCTACTTGGCATTTCAACATCGATTTTCTTTATGATCACTATACTGTACTTTCTCTATACTATAGTATAGTGAGAAAGTAAAATAAATACTCTCAATATATTATCATGTATATTTAGTAATGTATGTGCAGCACAATCTAATCAAATCCACACTGATTAGCTTATTTGAAGTACATTATATTTCAAGCTTTATCATATGGCAACAAAATGGTAAAAGTCTTTAATTTTATACTTTTAAATACCAAGATAATATACGATTGTATGTAAAAACTGTATTTGATAATTTGTTTAGAAAGATGCTTGTGTTTTGCTCTGAATAGCCTAAGTTCTTCCTACGTCTAAAAGTTCAAGTACAATAATATAATGTAAGTGTTACATAATTCTCATAAATAGTAAATAGTATCTTCAAATACGGTTACTGTACACTGTACAACCAGTGCTTCATAGTTTAAAATTGACATTTTTGTGTGGAAAACTCAAGTTGTTACAATATTCCACGTTCCCAGCTAAAGCACTGATACCAACGCAACTCTTAACTAGTTAATGTTATTGTAAAACTACACCTAATTTATAAATTCTGTACAAAAACTACGTATTGTTTAATTTAATAAATTATAAAATAGGTTTAAATGCTGGGCATGAATATTATAATTGAAACTTTTTGTTATTGGAGAATAGTGTATTCTGAAATAAGCAAAGACAACAAAAGGATTTAAACATAGAACAAGTAAGTATTATTTTCCTCTTAAACATTTCCACCTCATCCAGTGGCGTTACTAGCGAATTTCCATAGAAAAAGTGAGCTATTGCAGTGGCCCTTACGGTAAGACCCAAGGTCGGAAGTAGCAAATGAACACCGATCATGGAAAAAATTAAATTTTTTTTCATTAAAAATCATATATATATATATATAATGTATATGTATATGTGTGTTCGCACTTTAGTGGCCGCATTTTAAGTCCGATTTGGTTAAAATTTGGTACACATGCTATTGTCTACGTCGCTCGGACGAGTTCGTTAGCTAAAAAAATCCAACAACCGGAATATTGGTTTTTGTCCGGAAGTAACTATTTTTTGATATTTTTCATACGAGCAGCAATTTTTCTACAGCGTTTTCTACAAATATAAATGTAGGATGTTATTCTGCACATTTTTTTACGCGACCTTATAGCTTGCTTGGTTCCCCCAAAATCAAACCAAACGTAAAATACCATAAAAGTACCCGGTTCAAAGCCACGTGGTGGATTTTACCGTGGGGTTGGCGTGCGAAGCACGCATGCATTGTGTATTGAAGATACTCCCAATACGGGGGTTGACGTGGGAAGCACGCAATGATTTGTGTATTGAAGGCACTCACAATACGGGGGTTGGCGTGCGAAGCACGCAATGCTTTGTGTATTGAAGATACTTCCAATATGCGGAATGTCGAAGCCCAATATGCGGAATGACGTGCGAACCATTTTGCAACTATTCAGCACCGTTGTGAATAGACCTATTTCCCATATTGTTGGTTGAAATCCTAAAACTAGGCCTATATACTTATTTTTAGAAATTTGCTCAACTCACGCCAGCGGTTCAGCTGCGAGGTCGAATTATTTGTTTATTGGTTTTACTCGAAAACTGTAACTCTGTAAAAATAAGATTTCTCCAATTACTTTTAACAAATTGAATGCATAGATTTTATTGAATATTACTAAAACAAAAAGCACTAGTAAAGTTTAAATTATATTTAAACGCTGGTTATGATTATAATATTTGGAACTGGTTTTGTAAGGAAATAACGTATTCTGATATTTTTATATTTATTAAGAAACTTTAAACATGAGACAGTGGTTTTATTTGTTCGATAAATATTATAATCTTAATGCTGTTATGTTACTTTTTACTTGTTTTGCCCCAAAACTATTATAACTTTGTAAAAAACAATAGAAAAAATCATAAAATTAGTTTTCTTCGTACTTTTAATAAAATGTAGGCCTATTACATTTTCAGGTAAAATGATAAATAAACTTTTCAGGGAGTGGTGGGGCGGGTAAGGCAAGGACCAGGGATTTGAATTTAAACCATTTTAACACGTTCACTGCTAAGGACGCACATGTGAGCTTGCGGCCGACGCACAGTGCACGCCCACCACATATTGGGAGAATTTTCATTACACATAGCATTGCGTGCTTGGCATGCCAACCCTCATATTGGGAGAATTTTCAATGCCTAGAGCATTGCGTGCTTCGCACGCCAACCTCCGTATTTGGGGTATTTTCAATACACAATGCATTGCGTGTTTAGTTAGAGTAAAGTATTTTTGTTGAACCTTCATAGTTTTCTTATTTAATAGATAAGATCAAGCTCACAAGAGTGTAAGGCTGTAACCAACTTCATCCATGTGTATTGCACGTTGTAGTTTAATCAATTAAATCTAAATCCTCTGTTTCTTTATCCTCTGTTGTGTTGTCTATTTAATAAATTAATTTGCACTTTTTAAAGCCAGTATTAATTTTTACTATTAAATTTTGGGATTTTTTTGGGGGGGGGATTTGAAATAAATGAGTACAAAATAATAACTTTTATCTAGATAGTTCACAAACACTTGGACAAACTGTTGAAATAATATAAAACACTACAAATATATTTCCAAAATACATACCGTTGTTTATTCGGTTACTCATAAATTTAATTATATTGAACATAGATGCATGTTCACACAGATTAATAAATAAATTAAACACTTGTCCTTTTCGAACAGTTAGCAAAATTATGGTTCAGTAGTTGTGTCACATGAGAACAATTTCAAATCGTATAAAGATCAATAGTATAAAACCCAATAATCAACCCCTTCTCAAAAATTATTTGTCTTAGAACGGGGTTTTCTTCTTAATTGCTACTGCACTGAAACTCTCATCATAGTTTCATATAGTTTCCCGACACTATCAACAAAATTTATATTTTGCTAGTATTTTGAAAGTACAGTAGTAAAAGTTTTAAAAGAAAGTGTTTTCGGTCGTCTGAAGAAGAAAAACGGAGAATTGCATTCGGATTTTAAACAAAGTAGAAATGTGAATAAATAACCATTTTATTATAGTTCTTAAATGTACTCATTTTAGTGAACGGCAACCATAGTCTATCTGGGTATTTTAAACTTTACAGTTTTGTCCTACAACTACAATACAGCACTGATCAGTCTTCAATTTTCTGTACAACCACTTGCAAATTCTTCTGCATGGTAATGAAAATCTAAATAGTTCTTTAGAGTAAATATTTTATGAATTTTAGACAAAAGGTCTTGCTTTGTAGGGACTACGTGTATTACTAAACATTTTCAAAGAAACGAATTTTTAGAAAAACAAATTAAAAATCGACTTTAACTTTAACTAATAGTTAAGGGAAGTTTCTTATCTTTTTGAGTTTCCTGTGATAATATGAGAGGAAATGATCTCAAGTGTGTTAAATTTTGAATAAACTCAAGAAGCAATTTCCAAAGACACAAAATACTAAAAATCAACTCAGAAGAACTCTAGAAGTAGAAGTTACAGCAAAATATCTCTTTACACTTTATGTATAACTTTTACACAGATTTATTTTATTGTATTCAGTAAATCTTTGTGTATAAAAAAGTGTAGCAATTTACAATAACTATGTTTTAGTATGATTAATATGTTTGTACCTGCTATCTACGCAATCGGTAGTATTACCATTAAACATTTGTATTTTATTCGAAACACATTTCGATGATGCTTCAAACAATATTTTTCTGTTATTTTATTTTGTTATCTCACATATTCGATATTTTGTTATATTTTATGTTTATATATATTTGCTTTTTTTAAAGCTTGTATTATAGTCTATCATTGCTTGAAAATAACTGTTCGATCAAATCTCGAGATTTGTTGGTCAATAAGTTGATAAAATAGATACAATTACTACCCTACTTCTTGTGCTGGCGTCGGGTAGAACATTTTCAATTAGGCCGAGCTATAGATGCACGTCAGAAGACGTGACCTGTTTAAGAAGTAAGCTTTATATTTTATGGAAATACATATTCCTGTTTTATCTCAGAGGTTTAGAATTTATCTGCGATACGTTTTAATGCGTTTTCCTATTTAGATGAAATATTTTACTCTAAAATAATAAAACTCTATCGAATATTCATTTCTATATGCAAAATATGTTATTCTATTCAAAGGAAAAAATACATAAATAATGGTAACCTCTATATTTAGTATTTATATTGCATATTATACAAAATAAATATTAGTTAATTCAAATGAATTAAATATACTTTAATTGATGTAACTTTCCATATCCTCATTAAATGATTAATTTTTTAAATATACTTAAATTGATTTATCGTGCAATACGTAGGCCCCTACATTCAATAATTCAGGATGCTAATTAGTGATTTAGATTAAAGTTCCATCGAAAGGGCACTTGATAAATCGAACAGTCAAGTTCACGAAACAAGGTCATAACTAGATGTTGGTCTAATTATAAATTAAAATGTGTTTACAGTTTAAGAAAGGAAGGTATCATATTTTATTTTGCAGTCAACCTAATTTGAAGTGAAATAAATCTTTACATCATGTAAACATATTATGGTTACAAACTTTGTTCGTTAGTTTAATACAAAAGTGTAAAATTTAAATGATACCACCAACCTCCTCTTACCTTTAAGCCAACTTTATAATGAACCAGATTATTCTACTCTTGTGGTTATTATTATTTTCGTTTTGATATAACTAAAACATCCATCGATATAAAATTCTAACTTTATATATTGTACAAAAATAAATTAAATGAAGAACTTGAACTTTTAGTTCAAACAAGAACAAAATCGAATTGATAAACTCCCGCTGACCTAGACACAAGTAAAGTGGTTTAGTGGAGTCTACATTTACCTTTAACTTCAACTAACTTTAACAGCGATGGAAACTCTGTACTTAATGTTTTTACCAACAACCTAACCTGTCTCCGCTTAGCATCAATTTGAAACTGAATATTATGTTATTTGTAAAAATCTCAACATCGATTTTGCGATCACTATACTTTCTCTATATTATAGTATAACTAAAAAAGGCATTTTTCTTGATACCAAATTTAGTCTCCAAATTCCAAGTACTTTACTACGCGAAAGTTGGGAGTCTAAAGTAGGTTTGAGGCTGTGGCACACAGATGTACAGAAATATCAAAACTACTACTTCGTAATGTTAGAAACTAAGGCTTTATTGTGATTAAATGTACAACAATGATAGGTTACTAGATTGGAAATGATTAATACATTTTAAATTTATATTCCGATAATTTTTCGCAAATATCAAATTTAATTAATTTAAAAATTGTAATTAATTAGTTATTATTTTAACACCCACTTATAATTGCTTCGCAGTGGAATGTATTCATTTATTTGACTTCTATTGCCCACTCTAACTACGACTCAGATTAGTAGCACTAGTAATGACTTTGCCAAGATACATCAACCTAATTGCAATATAGTATACCGCACATACAAAGGCAATACATCATGTTGCAGGAAATGTATTCAGTAAGTTTGTATTCAAAACCCTATTGACAAATGCACCCGTATTATGCTACGAGATATAAGCTAACTGCATACGTTACCATGCTTATTCGGTTAATATATTTGAAAACATTTATTAAGATCCAGCAAATTTACTGAGTTAATCTTTAACATTTGAATTTATTCAGAATTGTGTTATAGACTTTACGTAAAACAGCTGGAATCATTTTGGAAGGTTACCATGTAAGTTTGAAACTTAGGTAATGGACCCTGTGAACTATTATTTTGTTGCTATAGTAACTAAAATAAAACCAACTTGTATAAGCTAGCACAGACGATATTTGGTTTCAAAATGCTTAGAACTAAGATTAAATCTTCCGAAAGAGAAAACATACAGTCCGAAATAAATTTCTACAATATCAACCTTTGTTAGAATATCTCAAATTTTGTAAATTTATTGCTTCAACATCATAACTGAAAAAAATACTATTGCACTTCTTTTTAATGTACCATGTGTCCCAAAAGCACCCCCCCCCCTATTATTTTTTTATTAATGGAAATAGACAGATTTGCTTTGGGGATTGTTAACATGAACAAAAATGGAGTTTTTTGGCGTATCGTAAATTTCAACCCCTCCCCCAAAAATGGGGTATTTTGGGGGTAAGTCGAAAATTTAAAAAAAGAACTCCTATTGAGTGAAACTTTATTCCAAAGGCCTTGATAAAAGAAGGAGATTGGCGCAAGCCGAAGGTCTGTATGTTGACTCTATCCAACATAATGGCCAATTAAAGTTATAACTTTTCCCCATTTAAATAACATTGAAATGTTAAAGATGCTACATATGTTATTTTTCACAAGGATTTCATCCAGTAGGTCACTCAATCTATGTTATAAAACATAGTAATTAGTATTAAAAATGTAAGCTAAGCCCTCTGGAATTCCCGGGTACTGGACTTTCGGTTGATACAACCTTGCAAATTCTTTGTTACTGTGCATGTTTGCCGACTCCTAATAGTCCAAAATCCAGTACCTGGGAATTCCAGAAGGGGGAGGGCTTAGCTTTATCTTTTTTATACTAATTACTATGTTTTATAACTTAGATGTATTAGTTAATACATGAGAATGATATCACCTCATTAAAGTTTAGAGTTTGTATTCTAATGGCATATTATTTAAATGCAATATGAAAATGAGTTCGTAGAGTAAGGAGAAGTGTTGGTATAAGAATCGCGTGGCTTTCTTTTAGTGCAATACTTAAAGAATAAAACACTTACCACAGTCATATTATTTTTAAAAGCTCTGAGTTTAGACTCAGATTAATTGGCTGTTTTTTATTCAGAATACTAGTTGTTTGTTAGTAAACTCATTGAAGTGACTATTGTAAAATGACACGCAACAATACTTTTAACTCGTGCAAACTTAGGGATTGTATCACCGAGTTATATTTACAATGAAATGAAACATTATTATGTATTCGTAATTAATTTAATAAAATAATGGACATTGCAGAAACTTGTTAATAGGGTTAGGTTATAACATGACACATATTTAATATTTACGTAAAGAGTCCAGATGAACACGCACGCTTTAGTAATAAATAGCCAAAGTTGGGGTTTAAAAAAAATCCAACTACAGAAACATTATTGGAGAATTTTGTTGTAATTTGAAATAATGTACATGGGCATAATATGTACAATACCTTTAAAATAAAGGAAAACAATAAAACAAAGTTAATAGAAGTTTATTTGTAAAAAATACATCTGTGCTCCTTATTTATTTGAGGTTACTCAAGGCAGGATAAGATGGAGTAAAATTAATTGTCTAGCTGGAAAACCCCTTCAAATCAATTTTTAAATGAGTGTAAATGTATGTCAGTAGTGTCAGTTTAAGAAAACCTTAAATAACAATGATAATTTTAATGTAATATTCAGCTAATAAATACCTGTCAGCTGATTGAGCCTCGTAGGTGCCGTTTTTCTAGTAATGCCGAGTAAAATGTTAAAATAAAAAGTCAATGATATCGCAGAGTCATTGACTCGTTTACTCAAGAACAAATTCTTGGATGCAACATTCGTGTGAATTTGTTATCACCCTTTATGATTAAAGGAAACACATATAAAGATAGGAGTTCAATTATTTGAAATTGTATAATATATGTGACTGTATTATTACTAGTAGCGGAAACAGTAGTGAAATACATTATGTAAATATTTTCGTATGCAACTGTTTGTAGCACTTTTCATAAAACGCATGCGTTTATAATGTTTATTTATAACTCAAATTGATAGCACTTTTCATAAAACGCATGCATTTATAATGTTTATTTATAACTCAAATTGTTAGCACTTTTCATAAAACGGATGCATTTATAATGTTTATTTATAACTCAAATTAATAGCACTTTTCATAAAACGCATGCATTTATAATGTTTATTTATAACTCAAATTGATAGCACTTTTCATAAAACGAATGCATTTATAATGCTTATTTATAACTCAAATTGATAGCACTTCTCATAAAACGAATGCATTTATAATGTTTATTTATAACTCAAATTGGTAGCACTTTTCATAAAACGAATGCATTTATAATGCTTATGTATAACTCAAATTGGTAGCACTTTTCATAAAACGCTTGCATTTATAATG
>JAGFPH010002846.1:0-12941 GCA_018207615.1 Philaenus spumarius | reverse complement strand
ACCGTTAATTTGAATTTAAACCCTTTAAAACTATTTCCGTATTTAGGCCAACTATTTTAAGTACCTGCTTCCACATTCCTGGTTGGATTACAACAACTAAATTCAATTAGGGCCTAATCGTAATTAATAACACATTTCAATTAGTCAACTACATTTCTTTATTTTGGTTAAACTAAAAATTACGTGGTGATCTAATATCATACTACTCAGTTAAATAGTTTGACATTTAATTTACTATCCAGATAATTAATCAACATTTTTGTTTTCAAGGCCGTATGCAGAAAAACATTTCGGGAGGGGGGGATCAGGTCAGGACCGGGGATAACTTTTTACCACGTTCACTGCTAAGGACGCACATGTGAGCTTGACACTGAACACTATGAGAAGCGGCCGACGCACAGTTCGTTGCGTTCTTCGCACGCCAACCTCCGTATTGGAAGTATGTTCAATACACAGAGCATTGCGTGCTTTGCACGCCAACCTCCGTCCTCCGAGTATTTTCAATGCACAATGCATTGCGTGCTTCGCACGCCAACCCCCGTATTGGGAGTATTTTCAATACACAATGCATTGCGTGTTTTGTGAATGTAAAGTATTTTTGTTGAACCTTCATAGTTTTCTTATTTAATAGATCAGATCAAGCTCACAAGAGAATAAGGCTGTAACCTACTGCATTCATTGTACGTGTAGGTTGTAGTTTAATCAAGTAAATCTAAATATCAGTCTCCATGCATTGCAAAATGATGTAAAATATGTTGCTGGATCCTCTGTTGTGTTGTCTCTTTTATAATTTAATTTGCCACTTTTTAAACCTAGTATTAATTTTTACTACTAAATTTCGGGACTTGGGGTGGGGTGGGGGGTTGACTCACTAACCCTCCCCCCCCTGGCTACGGCCTTGTTTGTTATACCGAACATGTATTTAATATCCGCAATGGTAAAGCAGTAATTATCGAGATTCTTTTTAAAATCTAAGATATAATAAGGGCCACAATAAAGATATAAAAAAATGTAATAAGGTCACAGATCAAAGGAAACTCAGCCTTAGTGCAAACAGTACAACATGGAGGGGAAAATAATGATATTCTTGTAAGTAGCAATTCTCATTATAAAATGCTTCAATGGTTATACTATCTGTGCAAGACTTGAATTACAGACAGAATATTAATTATAATTTCCTGGTAAAAATGTTTTGCCCCTATTCAATTAAGTTTGACTTCGTAGAACAGGTCTTTTAAATTCGAATGATCTAAAATTTCAACCCTTTCACATCGACTGCCGTTTATAAGTGATCACAGTACATGTTTACGTAACTTGGTCATAATTATAAATTCTGGAAATACATGTCAAATAAAATGAACGCGTGTTTACAATTTAATCTCCAAAATTTTAAAGTTTTTTTAAACAAAATATGGGTACAAAGTTCGAATAATTTATTGTTCCAGAATATTCAATCTTAATTTGAGTTATAAATAAACAATATAAATGTATGCGTGGTTTGAAAAGTGCTGAAAGTCAGTTGCATACGAAAATATTTACATAACTAGAGGGGACCCATGCGTGCTGCGCACGCCAAACCCCGATGGTACCTTCTAAAAACATATGTTATTTTTTATTTATAATAAAGGTGTAGGTATAATAATAACGTCAAAACTAAGATGGTAAATAATGTTAAATGTTCAAATAAAATTATTTCGTACATTTTATAACAACAGTTATAATAAAGGTTGAAAGAACCAGTATGGCTAAGGTGTACACTTAATCAAAAATCAAAAACCTAACTAAAAAGTTACTCACTATCAATTACCGTGTATTATCAATAAATATGCCTATTATATGACTTATTTATTTTTGATTAAAATGTGAAATAGTTTTTTCTTTTTTTTAAATTCCTTAACGCAAGTTTTTATTGGTTTGTGTGTGTTGAAACATGTGTTAGTTCAGTATAAGCCTAACCTAAAATATGATTTTGTACTAAAAGCTGGATATCCGAATCAATTTTGTTTTATCTGTTATTTTATTCAATTGGTTGCTATGGTAATAAATGTAAATACATTCAAGAAGTTTTTTCACCAGTCTAGGCCTGACCTAAAATTATGTTTAATATACTATAAACTTCATTATTTACATCCACGAAAGCAGCTGGATTAGTTTGTGATTTATTATAAACAGATGTTTTGTAAAAAATGGTTTTTAAATTATAATTATTATAAACATTATTATTATTACTATAAAAATCATTATTTACAGCCACGGAAGCAGCTGGATTAGTTTGATCCTTATTATAAACAGCTGTTTTGTATAGAAATGGTTTTTAAATTCGTTCCATGTTAATCTTGTGGGGAAAACCCTACATTTGAAATTGTGGTCATTAAGGGTAAGAATTTTTGACATCTAAAAACTTATTGCAAAACTTCGAAATGAAACGAATTTTTTGACAACTCAAACATTAAATTTTGTTCAGAAATAAGGGAGGAGTTGTGTTCATAAAACACTGCTTCTTGTATTATATATAAGGATGTATTTCACTATTGTTTCATCTACTAGTAATAATATAGTCACATATATTATACAATTTCAAATAATTGAACTCCTATCTTTATATGTGTTTCCTTTAATCATAAAGGGTGATAACAAAAAATTCACACGAATGTTGCATCCAATAATTTGTTCTTGAGTAAAAGATCAAGCTGTAAGACTCTGCAATATCATTGACTTTGTATTTTAACATTTTACTCGGCATTACTAGAAAAACTGCACCTACAAGGCTTAATCAGCTGACACTGACATTACTAACATACATTTACACTCATTTAAAAATTGATTTGAAGGGGTTTTCCAGCTAGACAATTAATTTTACTCTATTTTATCCTGCCTTGAGAAACCTCAAATAAATAAGGAGCATAGATGTATAAATAAACTTCTATTAACCTTGTTTTATTGTTTTTCATTATTTTAAAGATATTGGACATATTATGCCCTCGTACATTAATTCAAATTACAACTAAAGATTTTGAATTTACTTATAATGTTTCTGTAGTTGGATTTTTAAAAAACCCCAACTTTGGCTATTTATTACTAAAGCGTGTGTTCATCTGGACTCTTTACGTAAATATTAAATCTGTGACATGTTATAACCTAACCCTATTAACGAGTTTCTGCAATGTCCATTATTTTATTGAATTAATTACGAATACATAATAATTTTTCATTTCATTGTAAATATAACTCAGTGATACAATCCCGAAGTTTGCACGAGTTAAAAGTATTGTTGCGTGTCATTTTACAATAGTCACTTCAATGAGTTTACTAACAAACAGCCTGTATTCTGAATAAAAAACAGCTAATTAATCTGAGTCTAAACTCAGAGCTTTTAAAAATAATATGACTGTGGTTATTGTTTTATTATTTAATTATTGCACTAAAAGAAAGCCACGCGATTCTTATACCAACACTTCTCCTTACTCTACGAACTCATTTTCATATTGTATTTAATTAATATTATGCCATTAGAATACAAACTCTAAACTTGAATGAGGTGATATCATTGACATGTATTAACTAATACATCTAAGTTATAAAACATAGTAATTAGTATAAAAAAGGTAAAGCTAAGCCCTCTGGAATTCCCAGGTACTGGATTTTTGACTATTAGGAGTCGACAAACATGCACAGTAACAAAGCATTTGCAAGGTTGTATCAACCGAAAGTCCAGTACCTGGGAATTCCAGAGGGCTTAGCTTTACATTTTTAATACTAATTACTATGTTTCATAACTTAGATTGAGTGACCTACTGGATGAAATCCTTGTAAAAAATAACGGATGTATCATCTTTAACATTTCAATGATACTTAAATGGGGAAAAATTATAACTTTGATTAAGCATTATGTTGGATAGAGTCAACATAGAGACTATTTCTGTCTATTTCCATCAATAAAAAAAAAAATAATAGGGGGGAGTGGGTCTTTTTGGACTCACGGTAGTCTATATTAAAAAAAGTACAATAGTATTTTTTTCAGTTATGATGTTGAAGCAATAAATTAACAAAATTTGAGAAATTCTAACAAAGGTTGATATTGTAGAAATTTATTTCGGACAATGTACGTTTTCTCTTTCAGAAGATTTAATCTTAGTTCTAAGCATTTTGAAACCAAATATCGTTTGTGCTAGGTTATACAAGTTGGTTTTATTTTAGTTACTATAGCAACAAAATAATAGTTTACAGGGTCCATTACCTAAGTTTCAAACTTACATGGTAACCTTCCAAAATGATTCCAGCTGTTAGTTTTAACGTACATTCTATAACACAATTCTGAATGAATTTAAATGTTAAAGATTATCTCAGTAAATTTGCAGGATCTTATTAAATGTTTTCAATTATATTTACAGAAGAAGCATATTAACGTATGCAGTTAGCTTATATCTCGTAGCATAATACGGGTACATTTGTCAATAGGGTTTTGAATACAAACTTACTGAATACATTTCCTGCAACATGTATTGCCTTTGTATGTGCGGTATACTATATTGCAATTAGGTTGATGTATCATGGCAAAGTCATTACTAGTGCTACTAATCTGAGTCGTAGTTAGAGTGGGCAATAGAAGTCAAATAAATGAATACATTCCACTGCGAAACAATTATAAGTGGGTGTTAAAATAATAACTAATTAATTACAATTTAAAAATTAATTAAAATGTTAAACCCAAGTTGAGATTTGCGAAAAATTATCCGAATATATATTTAAAATGTATTAATCATTTCCAATCTAGTAACCTATCATTGTTGTCTATTTAATCACAATAAAGCCTTAGTTTCTAACATTACGAACTAGTTGTTTTTATATTTCTGTACATCTGTGTGCCACAGCCTCAAACCTACTTTACATTCAAAACTTTCGCTTAATAAAGTACTTAGAATTTGGAGACTAAATTTGGCATCAAGAAAAAAGCCTTTTTTAGTTATACTATAATATAGAGAAAGTATAGTGATCACAAAAAAAATCTATGTTGAGATTTTTGTGAAAATATCCGTTTTGGGACTTCAGGAGTTAAAAAAGTGTTTTTATAAAATGTCTCTCTGTATGTATGTGTCTGTATGTATAGAAAGCTAGAGAGAAAACTATTCAATCGATTTCGAAAACATTTGCACCAAACATGTCAATTAGGCAAGTAAAGATGCACGAAAAAAGGGTTTGAAAAACAACCCCCTTTTTGACCAAAAAACCCCCAAAAAATCAGGCATTATTTTTTTTATAAAAAAACGACTTTAGCGGTTTTGATAAAATTTTGCTTATTTGTAGCCCGTACCATTAGTCCGGTTGCCAAACCCTATATTTTAGGATAACCAAAAATATTGATTAAGTTTTTTTTATTTATGAATAATTACTAGGACATATTGTAAAGCTTCAAGAAAATGCATGATGACATTCTGTCACATTTGAGCAATTTGAGATTTTGCCGCAATTTTGAATTTTGCCAAAATATGTTTCATTATTTTTATATTTGTTATATAGGATTGTTGTATATAATTTTATATGTTTTCAAGTACGCTAAGATCAATGAAAGCACTCCAAAGTATCTAGAAATAGTAATTTCTTAGAAATCGCCGCCATCTTGAATTTAAAAAAAACTGTTCATAATGGGTAATTTGTAATATATAGGTGTTGTAAATAATTTTTGATTATTTTCAAGTACACAGTTTTTTTATTGTACAAACAAAAGTGTATTTCTCAAGTAAACAATGTGGAGTGAAATACTGATATTGATAACAAGTATAATATGGATATGGTATTTGTATAAAAGAAAAACATTTATGAATCAGGACAAACAAACATGTTGTACATACCATACGCAAAAAACCGCAACTTTCTAAAAATTCTCGTTTAAATAATAATAATATTAACTGATTTTATCATATGTTGGTGTTCCCCTACCTCCTCATGTTCAAAATGTTAATGCATACCCTGCATACATAATAAATTTAAACATAATATTAGAGCTGTCCGTAATCAGTAGCCAACATTTATTCTTAGAGTGGGATTAAGTTTTTTTTTACAAATAACATAAAATTCAGTTTCAAATTGACGTTAGGTTGTTGGTACAAACATTAAGTACAGAGTTTCCATTGCTGTAAAGTTAGTCGAAGTTAAAGGTAAATGTAGACTCCACTAAACCACTTACTTGTGTCTAGGTCAGCGGGAAGTTATCAATTCGATTTTGTTCTTGTTTGAACTAAAAGTTCAAGTTCTTCATTTAATTTATTTTTCTACAATATATAAAGTTAGAATTTTATATCCATGGATGTTTTAGTTATATCAAAACGAAAATAATAATAACCACAAGAGTAGTATAATACGGGTACATTTGTCAATAGGTTTTTGAATACAAACTTACTGAATACATTTCCTGCAACATGATGTATTGCCTTTGTATGTGTGGTATACTATATTGCAATTAGGTTGATGTATCATGGCAAAGTCATTACTAGTGTTACTAATCTAAGTCGTAGTTAGAGTGGGCAATAGAAGTCACATAAATGAATACATTCCACTGGGAAGCAATTATAAGTGAGTTTAAAAATAATAACTAATTAATTACAATTTTAAAATTAAATAATATGTTAAACCCAAGTTGAGATTTGCGAAAAATTATCCGAATATAAATTTAAAATGTATTAATCATTTCCAATCTAGTAACCTATCATTGTTGTACATTTAATCACAATAAAGCCTTAGTTTCTAACATTACGAAGTAGTTGTTTTTATATTTCTGTATATCTGTGTGCCACAGCCTCAAACCTACTTTACATTCTTAACTTTCGCTATGTTTTAAAACTATATTTGATAAGTACTTAGAATTTATAGACTAAATTTGGTATCAAGAAAAGCCGTTTTTAGTTATACTATAAATATAGAGAAAGTATAGTGATCGCAAAAAAAATCGATGTTGAGATTTTGTTGGAAATATCTGTTTTTGGACCCTCTGAGTTACAAATAGTGTTTTTTACAAAATTTCTGTATGTTATAACGTTAGGCGTTATAGAAATAAAATATATGTAAATAAACTTGTTAAAAATTTTGAATAAAATAAAAAATAAATTGTTCAAATTAATAAAATGATTATATGTGGATTATTCTTTTCTTAATTCTCATTTCACTATTCAATTCCAATTAAAAAAAAAAAAACACTCTCTCTTCGATCTAGGCCTATTTTACTTTCAAATCAAAAAACTAACACTTAATCTCAAAAAACTTATTTTGTTTACCTTTGAAAAATCTATCAATCTTCCACATATAATTCCATCTATGCGTTATGACGTGTCATCTGTGATTATATTGCCAATCCCGCCAACCTACCTAATGGTGCAAAGTTTATTATAAAAGATTGCATCATGCGTGGCAAGCATCTTTTCCCGCAATATAATCTCATATGCGTCATCTATATAATAAAAATGAATTGCTGTTTCTTTGAAATCGCATCAATTGAGAACTGCTGGACCAATTTGGCATTTTTTGTTTTAAAATGTTCGTAATAGTCCGAACTAGGTTTTTATATAAAGAAAAATTTGAAAAGTTTCACGGAAAAGTTTCAAATTTGGAAAAAACTAAACAGCCTCTTTTGTATGGACTCAAGACCATAGCGCTCAAAAACAGATGTTCGTATAAAATGCTTAGTAACACATGTTTGTTTACATTCATTACCATAGCAACTTTAGCAAATTTATAATCAGTTTATTATTCTTCAAAACCAATAGCTTTTTAGATTAGATTGACAAATTAAAAGCAAACACAAACAAAAATCAATAAAACATGCTTAGGCCTACTATATTATAAAATTCAATTTAAACATCGGTTGTTACATATTATTATAAATAAAACAACTGTTATGGATCAAAAACTGAACATAATTTTAGGTTAGGCCTACAATGAACCAAAACACTTTTATTTGCAACCAATTTCTCTAATTTATAATCGGGTTATTATTCTTCAAAAACCAAAATAGCTTTTTTAGGTTAGATTGCCAAACAACACAAACAAAAATCAACGAAAAATGCTTACTCTATTATAATTAAATTCAAACATCGGTTGTTACATATCTATTTACTTACATACTATGCTGTTTAAAATATTGTTTATATAAATTGTTTATATAAATTGTTGACATAAACACCATTTGCAATTCAATAAATTAAGTCAAAAGAATGAACTTTGATAACTACCCTTAAAATTAAATAAAGCAATAGCGAAGCATTGTCGGGTCCACTAGTTTCTAATAATTATGCATATATCTTAGTTTACACAAACATTCTATTCCAATTTGATTGGTCGGGGTGTGTTTCGTTGCTGCAAAAATACTCCCTATACAGACAATTGTGGGTACCAATGAAATTCAAAACATTGTGACGAATAACTAAACTTTTTACTTGCTCATCTTCAATAGATCTTTATACAAGAAAAAATTATCAACAACATATGAATTACAACATAATCTTACAACATACAATTTGAAATTTAAAAAAATGAGACGCAGTTTGAATTTAGAATAAAACTATGTAAAAAAATTTAATCTAAAATGCAGACTGAAAATTACGACATACTATGGCCATGAACATTTATAAAATTGCTCAAAAGGTTCAATGTACACCTAGGCTTTCTGTGATATTCGTTTATACTTGTGTTCACAAGAGGTTCTATGTAGCGTAAATTGGCGTCACATGGTCACAAACAGTTAAGTTACAAATCCTCAATAATCACTCTCTGAATCACAACGACGAAGCGTATACAAATGATACGTTGGTAGAAGTTTACATTACTGCACAATCCAACATTCATTGCAAACCACTCTTTGCATTGAATTCATTTCACACCACGCTAGCTATACTGTTCAATCGCCATCTTACCAGAGAAGCTTAGCCAAACCATGCCTTACAACGCCTCCAGAAATTATTCTTCATTTACCATCGCTGCTATCAAGCTTGAGTCTGTCTTCTATATCACTATAGACGTTTATATTGTTATATTTTTTAACATGTGATATAGTTCTTTTAACAATTATCTCTCTTCAAATATGTTATAAACGTTTGTTATGTGACCTTAATACTATATTTTTGTAGACTGTTTTTTCAATATGCACTGTTGTTTTTGTCAATGTTCAAATTTGTACACAAATATATAACGCACTTTATAACCAATGTTTTTTTCCTATCCATTAAAATTTAAGTCTGCTCTTTTAATTTTATATTATAGTCTGCTTGTATTTTTTATCTTTACATTTATTAAGTTATTAAAATTTACTTGTTTTGCGTCTCTGACTTATTTATATGTATATATAATTCATTACATTTTGATTACTGAATCTTGCGTCTTTTTTGTTACTAGACCATCATTCTTTGTTTAGACGTTATGGGAATTTACTTGTCTCATTGTATCACACGGATTGTGTATTTTGTCACAATGTATGTCTGTTTGTATACAAAGCTAGAGAGAAAACTATTCAATCGATTTAGAACAAATTTGCACCAAACATGTCAATTAGGCCTGTAAAGATGCACGAAAAAAGAGTTTGAACATTTTTGAAAAACAACCCCCTTTTTGAAAAAACCCCAAAAAATCAGGTAGGCCTATTATTTTTTTATAAAAAAATGGCTTTAAAGATTTTTATAAAATTTTGCTTATTTGTAGCCCTTATTACACCATACCATATGCAAAAAACCGCAACTTTCTAAAAAATCTCATTTAGCTAATAATAATAACTGATTTTATCATATTTTGGTGTTCCCCTACCTCCCCATGTTCAAAATTTTAATGCATACATAATTAATTTAAACATATTAGAGCTGTCCGTGGTCAGTAGCCAACATTTATTCTTAGAGTGGGATTAAGTTTTTTTTTTACAAATAATATCAAATTCAGTTTCAAATTGACGATAAGCGGAGACAGGTTAGGTTGTTGGTAAAAACATTAAGTACAGAGTTTCCATTGCTGTTAAAGTTAGTTGAAGTTAAAGGTAAATGTAGACTCCACTAAACCACTTACTTGTGTCTAGGTCAGCGGGAAGTTATCAATTCGATTTTGTTCTTGTTTGAACTAAAAGTTCAAGTTCTTTAGTTAATTTATTTTTGTACAATATATAAAGTTAGAATTTTATATCCATGGATGTTTTAGTCATATCAAAACGAAAACAATAATAACCACAAGAGTAGAATAATCTGGTTCATTATAAAGTTGGCTTAAAGGTAAGAGGAGTTGATGTCATTTACATTTTACGCTTGTATTAAACTAACGAACCAAGTTGTAACCATAATAATGTTTACATTATGTAAACGTTTATTTGTCTTCAAATTAGATTGATAAAATAAAGTATGACGCATTACCTTCTTAAACTGTAAGCTCATTTTAATTTATAATCAGGCCAACATCTTGTTATGACCTTGTACCGTGACCTTGATAGTTCAGCCTTAAATGTTCGATTTATCAAATGTGTGTTAACTTCAATATACATCACTAATAAGCATCCTGTAATTATATAATGTACGTATTGCAAGATAAATCAATTTAATTATATTAAAAAAATAAAAAATTTAATGAGCATATGGAAAGTTAAATCAATTAAAGTATATATAATTCATTTGAATTAACTAGTATTTAGTTTGTATATGTAATATAAATACTAAATATATAGGTTGCCATTATTTATGTATTTTTCCTTTGAATAGAATAACATATTTTGCATATAGAAATGAATATTCGATAGAGTTTTATTATTTTAGAGTAAAATATTTCATCTAAATAGCAAAACGCATTAAAACGTATCGCAGATAAATTCTAAACCTCTGAGATAAAACAGGAATATGTATTTCCATAAAATATAAAGCTTACTTCTTAAACAGGTCACGTCTTCTGACGTGCATCTATCGCTCGGCCTAATTGAAAATGTTCTACCCGACGCCAGCACAAGAAGTAGGGTAGTAATTGTATCTATTTTATCAACTTATTGACCAACAAATCTCGAGATTTGATCGAACAGTTATTTTCAAGCAATGATAGACTATAATACAAACTTTAAAACAAGCAAATATATAAACATAAAATATAACAAAATATGGATATATGCGATACCAAAATAAAATAACAGACAAATATTGTTTGAAGCATCATCGAAATGTATTTCGAATAAAATACAAATGTTTAATGGTAATACTACCGATTGCGTAGATAGCAGATTCAAACATATTAATCATACTAAAACATAGTTATTGTAAATTGCTACACTTTTTTATACACAAAGATTTACTGAATACAATAAAATAAATCTGTGTAAAAGTTATACATAAAGTGTAAAGAGATATTTTGCTGTAACTTCTACTTCTAGAGTTCTTCTGAGTCGATTTTTATTATGTTGTGTCTTTGGAAATTGCTTCTTGAGTTTATTCAAAAGTTAACACACTTGAGATCATTTCCTCTCATATTATGACAGGAAACTCAAAAAGATAAGAAACTTCCCTTAAGTATTAGTTAAAGTTAAAGTCGATTTATAATTTGTTTTTCTACAAATTCGTTTCTTTGAAAATGTTTAGTAATACACGTAGTCCCTACAAAGCAAGACCTTTTGACTAAAATTCATAATATACTTACTCTAAAGAACTATTTAGATTTTCATTACCATGCAGAAGAATTTGCAAGTGGTTGTACAGAAAATTGAAGACTGATCAGTGCTGTATTGTAGTTGTAGGACAAAACTGTAAAGTTTAAAATTCCACAGATAGGCTAGACTATGGTTGCCGTTCACTAAAATGAGTAAATTTAAGAACTATAATAAAATGGTTATTTATTCACATTTCTACTTCGTTTAAAATCGTTCAGGTCTATCGGAGTTTAGATTGAATGTTAGGGGGCAGTTTTTGGCCAGGCAACAAGAGAGTGTGTGATTTCCTGGTAATACTTTCTTTTTTCTTTTTTATGTTTGATTTACTCCAATTAATTTGATGTAATATGAATATTTTCATGTTGTATAAAATAATTTATTTATTACTGGTCTTTTACTTTCATCGAGGCACTGAAGTTTGTGGTTGTTTTTAGTTTTGTAATTTAAATTTAAAGTTTTTCTTTGTTATTAAAAATTAAAGTTATTTCTTAAAAATAGTTTTATAGATATGTATAATAGTATCTATTGTGTGTATATGTGTGTGTATGTATGGATGTAGGCATGTGTATGTATGTAGGCATGTGTATGTATGTGTGTATTTCGCGGATATGTTATTTATGATTTACCTATTTAATTTGTAGCATAAGTCATGTTAGTTTATATTATTCTTTATATTTATAATTTTGTTATATTTATAATTTTGTTATTATTGTCTTTATTATAATTTTGTTATACATTTTGTAATTATTTATGTATTTTGTTGATGGGTTCAGTAGAAGGGGCTTCATAGCCTCGACTGCGCCCAAATAAAGGCGATAAACAAACAAACAAACAAACAAACAAACAAACAAACAAACAAAATCCGAATGCAATTCTCCGTTTTTCTTCTTCCGACGACCGAAAACACTTTCTTTTAAAACTTTTACTACTGTACTTTCAAAATACTAGCAAAATATAAATTTTGTTGACAGTGTCGGGAAACTCTATGAAACTATGATGAGAGTTTCAGTGCAGTAGCAATTAAAAAGAAAAACCCGTTCTAAGACAAATAATTTTTGAGAAGGGGTTGATTATTGGGTTTTATACGATTGATCTTTATATGATTTGAAATTGTTCTCATGTGTCACAACTACTGAACCATAATTTTGGTAACTGTACGAAAAGGACAAGTGTTTAATCTATTTATTAATCTGTGTGAACATGCATCTATGTTAAATATCATTTATGAGTAACCGAATAAACAACGATATGTATTTTGGAAATATATTTGTAGTGTTTTATATTATTTCAACAG
>JAGFPH010002845.1:162304-175511 GCA_018207615.1 Philaenus spumarius | reverse complement strand
GTTTAGCCTTTTGCAAAAACAACTATTTTATAACTGAAATAATTGAAATTGATCTTTAATATAGCTATTTTATTTTTCCAAAGTTAGAACATAATATTTTGTATTATAAAACAATGGTTAAACTAAATCAATTAATCGTTTTAATATTTCGATAAGTGTTAATAGTAATAAAAATTTTTCATTTATTATTTACTCTTATTAGACTTATAAAATATATTAAAATTTCAGGACTGGACCAGCTAAAAAAATGAACAAATACAAAAACTTATTGTAGCGTTAAATTGTATGTTTGTTTATTATGCCACAGTTATGAGTATTTCAGTTGTATTAAATCCGAGTTTTGTAGACTTTAAAGTTTTATTTTGTAGAATAGAATCCAGTAGATTAAACACTACTTCATACTGATAATGTATTTGCATATTACAAAGCTATTGAAAGCTGAGCTCTTACACCAAGACGTATAAACTTTACTCATACATTAAAAGCTTTTTCATTAATAACGTTTCCAATACTGCGTAAGCTGGGTTTCATCTGAGCAAAGGTATCTTTGAACTATTCAATAGTGCGATTGGATTTTTGTACGTATAAAGATTTTAAAATATCGATGAATACGAATTTTCTAAACATTTTACAAGTTTGTACTATGAATATGTTCTGAAAAAAGGAAAAGAAAATTTAGCAACTAAATTATACGTTTTAAAATAATGCCGAACTTATACAAAATATTGCTCAAACCTAAATGGTCTTAAATTGTAGTAAATCTCTCATTGGTTTAGGAGGAACAAAAACAATAGGTTATCCAATAAGAAGACTAAAGGCAGTACAGTTTGTTAAGTTATCCCAAAATGGTTGACTTTAATACAGGAAAATGTTGAATTAAGTAATAAAATAAACAAACTCTCAATACAACCACGAGATAATAAAATTTACTTTTACAATTAAATTTCTACGTTTGAATTAAATTTCTTAAATTTAGAAAATATTACTTCAAACATTTTCATACTAAAGTAATTAGTGTAGTTACAAAGTAAATTAATAAAACAGAACATATAAAATGACAGAGACGATATTATCTGACTAAGTGCTGGAGTAATTACAGTACCACGTGACCCGATTGTCGCTCTGTGACATGAAATCAGTTTCCAGTTTCACATATCACTCCAGGAGCTTGCAACAGATGTGCACATTGCAAAAGCTGCTATGAAAATATTTCTTTACCATATTATTTGAAATATTATATGCATTTGAAGTATAATTCTGTACAAAATTTATTTATTGAATTTGACAGATATTTATTTGATATAATAATATTATGATGTTTCTTGATTCTTTTAAAACTAGATGTGAAGTATATTTTAAGCTCTAACGGTTTTATATTTTTTAAATTTTCTCGAAAATGTATATACATTTAATGTAAACAAAGAAATAAGTTTGGCTTTATCTTTTGACATTTTGTGTTATTGGCATATTAACTCCTAATACGTACCTACGTAAGTAACATATAATATAACAGCTGATTTCACTCATCATCTGTAATACTTAACAAAATCCAGATTTCATTATACTATTGGGTTATGTTTACAACTTCAATCATTATAAATTTCTGGTGAAGTTGTTTTTTTTAAATATGAGTTATATAATATTATATGCTATAATATTTTATAAGATTTACTTTGAGTTTGTATATAAATACAAACTTTTATCATCAATATATTCTTTTATACAAATTTAAAGAAGAGATACCTATTCGTTTAGCTTCGGAAACATTCGTACATCTTCGTAAAGCATATATATAAACACATTCGATTAATTATTTCTTCACTATAATATCAATAACTTCTAAATTATTTGATCTACTAATATAAAATAAAAAGCAATATTTGTATCTTTCTTTAAATATTTAATAACGTATATAAATACAACATTTAACAAATAGGCTGACAGTTTTATAATCCTAATAATTGTACACATTTACTGAGTTAAAAATTCCCGTCAGCATAATTAGGTAGGCGTAGATAAAGTTTGTTGTATTTAATAGTATATTTTTAAATGATGTATTTCTGATGTGTTTCTAATTAATTAGCCTGTGATTTTTCACGGGGGCTTACTAGCCCTTATATTAAAATTCAGAAATGTTTATGACTTAGTAACGAATACAAAAACTATTTTGTTAGTAAATTTTGTATAAGAATACATTAGCGAACAAATGTAAATATAACGAACTAGGTTAAACCGCGTAAAATACTATACGTAATAAAAGTATAATATATAATAAACTGTAGAACTATGTCAGACGAAATCCCGACCGTTTCAAGTTATGGATCAAGAGTGAGTGGGAACTCAGTTGATAGAAATCAAAGAAAATATGCTTTACAGTAAACATTAGAATGATCTTATTTAGGTGTAAGTATGTTACATCAACAATTTTAACCCATGTTTAGTTTATACAGTTAGTTAAATACAACTGCTTCTTGTTGACTAAAGAGAAATAGGTTATAAGCTTAACTGAAGAAGTTCCTGGCTTATCTGAAACATACAAAAACTAAACAAACTTGTAAATTTAAACTATTTTGAAACAATGATGACTGTGACAAAATAAATGCAGGCCAAACAGGACGCTCGTTCTAAACTAGATTCAAAGAATGTATCCCTAGCCATAAAAATACAATAACAGACAGAGTTCAAATTATGAAGAACACGTAATTAATGAGAACCATATATACACGGACTTAAACACTAATTTGCATATATTGCACAAAGCCAAAAAAGGGACTACAATAAATTAATATATTAGAGGAGTTTCATATCTATAAAGAGTATAAAAACAATCCAGATAACATATTAAACGACAAGTTGAACTTTTCTTCTAACCCAAATACCACTCACTGACTCATCACGAAATCTGAAAAACCACCGAACGGATATGAATGAAATTGGGTATGTAGCTTCCTCTAGGGCCGTAGGTGCTCGCTAAGAAAGGTTTTCAAAAAATTCGAAATTTTAGAAGTGGGTTTGAGGGGGGGTCAAAGTTACTAATAAAAAAAACTTCAGAACGGATTGGAATGAAATTTGGTAGGTAGCTTCCTCTAGGGCCCTAGGTGCTCGCTAAGAAAGGTTTTAAAAAGATCCGAAATTTTAGGGGGTTCGGGGGGTCAAAGTTACTAAAAATCCCCATAAGAAATACATAGTGTAATATATTTATTGATATACTGTATATATTTTGTGTTAATATTCATTAAACTTTGATTTGTCTATCCGGGCAAAGCCGGACCGGGCAGCTAGTCCTATATATGTCGTAATTAATTGCCAAACTCAAGAAATAAAAATAGGTCTAACATTCGTTCAAACTTTGAACCCGATTACCAGAATCATACTGATAACCGCTGTCCACATCTAGTATCCGACCTGCAGCCGGACAAGAACGACCTGTTACCACAAACATTTCTATTATATATCAACGATGAGTTTTACTCTGATTTTGTGTGTGTTAGTGTTGTGTGTTACTCGTGCATGTGTTAGTACAAGCTTGACGAAGCCGACATTTTTCGGCGAAAGAGAGATGTAGTTAGGTATACATTACGGACTGAAGACAAATAATTCAAGGTATTTATTACAATATTATTATTTATGTATAATTTGTTCACTAAAGGAATAGAACTATCATGCTAGCTACCGTAGTACAACATAATTACATAATTAATTGTAATAATATCACATTTTAATATAGAATAATTTTATTGTGTTAAGTAAATTTTCAGTTAGAAAACAAATAATTGTAGTCAAACAACCAGGCGAGACATCTATTTTGGTTTCGTTGGTCTAAGAATATGTTAGTTATATCAGTTTTATTACTACGGCAACACTTACAAAATAATACAACACTTAAAGTCTTTATTAGAATGATTAACAATTATACAATAAAAGTGGGTTGAATTGTTTGTTTCTTAAATATTTATATATTAAGCAGCGCGACGGTTCGTCCAGTTTACTAGAGTTGGAACCTAGTTACTGGCGTTCAATTTATTTCCTCTATATTCTGCTTCCTTGTCTTCCCTAGTCTAGTAATACAGCTGGCGTAAAGTAAATACGAAAAGAAAAACACACGCATATAATAAAATTGTAATATTAATAGCTATATCAATGTAAGGGATTACAAGTTAATATTTTTTCAGTTTAAATTTAAACTACTAAAAGAAAAAACTACTAAAAATCGAATTAATCAGAGAAGTTTAGTTGTTCCATGACCCCAAAGTTTTACTAAAGTGGTATTAATAACAATTTGGTAACTCTTGTACTAAATAGGCCTATATTGAACTGTATGTTTTTACTCGTAACAGTAACCATGGCTGGGAATACATCATACATTAGAGATGAGGTCCAGTGAAGGAGGTAACGGCTCTTAAACACAGTATGACTTTGGCAATTTTCTGTAAAGGTCTCCATTGTAAATGTTTTTCAAAATTAGGATGCAAAACTGATATAAATAGAATAAGGATTATTTTGATCTTAATTTTTGAGAATGTCTTGAAAACTATACAGCAAAAGATTCTTTAAAAATAGTTTCCATTTCATTAAAAGAGTCAGTCTAGTAAATTGTATTTAATTTCATAATTACAGTTATTTCTGTTTGTTTTGAATCATATAATTCACATTAAAACTTTAAATACAGTAGACCTATGACTAAAATAAGATAGTATAAAAGAGTATCATGCAAAGAGTATACTATAAACCAGGACTCCACCTATATATTCACAGAAATTATAACTAAACAAAAGAAAACAGTTATAAATAAAACAACAGATTATCAAAAACTTTCTCACAGAAAGTTTTCATTAAGCCTAAAACGTCTTCTCTCGCTTTGAAAATATAAACTTGTTCTAACTTTTGAAATATTTGTAAAATTTGTCATTAAACTTTTATTATTTTTTCTAAATTTTGTATGAAACGAAATTGTACTATGATTTTGATAAACAAATTTTGTATGATGACTCACTATATATCATTTCCCATATTTGTCTCTAAAAAAAGATAGCAGCCTATACAATTTATATATACAAATATTGCATGGAAGTATGTAAAATTATAACATAAGTAATATTCTGTAATTTTCTGAGTTAAATTTAGCCAAGCAGTAATTTTAGAAACATAGTGGTACCGCCAAACCAGCAAGGAAGTAGAAGGGAGGGCGCCCCTTAATCCAGACTCACTCCTAGTTTGAGGCTACATTATAGTTATACTTTTAATTTATCGATCTTTAAAAATTATAAAAAAGTTGTAAACAAATTTAATTATTATTGCTTTTTATAATAACTAACACTTTTCACATCTGCAACAAATATGATGAATGTGTTTTCACTGTGATAAACTGTGAACATTAATATTTTACGTTGTTTGTTTTCGTTTTTGTAACTTGAAGCTGTTAGTAAAAACATGCTAGCTTCTCGTCATATTAAAGCAAGAAGTCGTGAAGTGGCGATTGTTTACAATTCGAATTATATTTTGTTATCTTAGCCTAGTTCCAAAGAAAAGTACGTAATGTGACAATCATTCCCGCCTGTCTTCTTCAAGAAACAAAAGGAAATAAATATCTGGCAAAACTGCAAATCCCTAGATTTGTTGTTGTCGTTAAAAATAAATTAAAACACAAAGACCTCGTAGAAATTCGAATCATTTGCTTTTGAAAACATTGCCAACTTACTTCATTCATTTATTTGCACCATTCAATGTCCTCAGTCTTAAATTAATTATACACTGCTTGAAATTATTGATAGCTACTTAGTGACAGAACATAGACACTACAAATTATTTCAAACTAACTGAAAATATACATATTAGTACGAATGGCTAGATATTTATAGTAATACATTTTTAGTTATATGTTTGTACGTGCGTTTTAATTAAAATTCTATTCTGTACAGTAAAATAATAGTCATTAAAATATTATTATTAAGATTTAATTTTGTTTTCTTTTATTTTACACTAGAAAAAAGTTCCTACAATGTTCATAAACGTTTAAAAATGTTTTATTAAAACGTATATAGTATCTAATAGTGGCGTTTGCTCTCTTCAGATAAATAATTAAGTAGTGTTTTATCTTTCAGTCAAGTTAGTCATTATTTTAAAATTCTATCTTGAAGTGTATAACAATTGATTAAAATATGAATCATGTTGAAACTTATTAATTTCCAATAAGTTTTTTATTTGAGTTAAACTTATATACACCTTGTAAGAGTTTAATATGTATTCATTCTACATTAAATGTAAAATTTTAAATTAATTGTTTTTACAGCATTTATACCAAGGTGGAAGAAAAGAAATTACATTAATGTGTTGATGAGGAGCATATTTATAAGTCAAGAAAATCATTATTTTAGAAATGTAGGTGATTTTTAAAAGTAATATGGTCCAAACGTTAGACATAAACTTATAAAAATGTTTAAGAAAAATATAAAAGTCGAAATAAACATAATTATTATAGCAAATGTTTTGAAAAAACTTAGAGATTACTTAAAGTGAATTACTTAAATTTTTTTGAAAGTACGCATTTTGAATACAATAAAGTTTCTTGCATTTTTTCCGTCAACTGATCACTTTTTTATGTAATGACTCATTTCGATACTTTTATCCCATCTTCAATTAAAATTACTCGACAGTGGTTGTCGATAAATTACATTACCATAATAACCGGTTACGAAAGCTCCGTGGTTGGCAAACGCAAGCTTAGTTCCGAATCACATCCCAAAGAGAAAGCTAAACCTGCCTTCGTATCATCTGAATATGGCAACACTACTCAGTAGCAACACTATCAAAAATGTCTTCTCCCCCAAAACCCAAAACCTATAGAAGACCTAACAGTCGTATACAAACTTAAATGCTACTATTATGACAAGGTGTACATAGGCCGAACTGGGAGAGCGTGTAAAGTGTGATTTAAAGACATCTTATCAAGAAACTGCTTCAGGTAACAAATACAATTTTGCACATCTAATAGACGAGGACCATAGTTACAAGAGTTTTAAAAATAACATTGAAACTATTAAAATATTTTCTAAAGGAAGATATATGAACGCTGAGTAGAAGTATGAGATTTACAAGTTCAAAGCAAATGGTGAACATAGGAACATGAATTATTGAACAACGAGCTGAATTTCGAATCTAATACATTGTATGACATGGCGATACGAGTTCAAGAAGCCCGCGGAATAAACAGGTTCCAAGTGCGCGAGGTAACAGCCCCAAATGGTGTTCATATAAAACATACTGTCTGTAAATGTGCTGTGTTGTGTTTTGTATGTTTCAATGTTTGATGAATTGCTTAGAGAACTTTATAATTTTATCTGAAGATGGGGTAAAAGTCCTAAAACTCTTCATTATATACCAAAGTAGAGATCACTTGACTACAACAAAGGTAAGAAACGTTATTCTAATCAATTTGTAACCTGGATTCGTATTTTAAAGTTGGTTAAAATGCCGATGTTTAGATTTTGTAACAAAAACGTGGTTAGGTGCAATGTACAGCATTTGTCTGTGGCTCACGTAATCCCTCTATATAAAACCTCGAGTCTCGCTATGGGAATAAAGCTAACAGACGGACGCAGACCTTGAAACTAGGTCACATATTATTTACCTACAAATAAATTAATGAAAGACATATCTTGTAAATATTTCAGGGAGTGTTCACTGGCAGTAAAGCGTATAGGTACTTTGTTTCGCCCAAATCAATCTATGTTTCCCATTGAGACTTACATACGAGATCAGCTGTGCGCCAGAATGCGCAAAAACCACGATTTCCGTCAGTTTCTTTGAAGTGAATTTCACGCCCATGAGTGTACCATTAACTAGACTATTTTATGCGAACAATATTTTACACCTTAGACGCAAAACATCTAAATGCATATGATTTTTCCTTCCTATTTAAAATGTGTCAAGTTTTAAGTCTCTATTTTCATATACCGTTTCCCTTTTCTAGAACCTTGTCGAACGTTTAGGAACAGAAAGTCCCTTCGATGATCTAGAACATTCTAGAACATCCTAAAACAGTCTACGACATTCTTCAACACTAGAGCATTCTCGAACATTCTGGAATAGCCTATTTCTATATTCTTCAACTTTCTTGAACATTCTGTAATATTCTAGTACATAGCGGGGACTTTCAGTAAGATTCTAGAACATTCTGGCCACTTCGGTAGTCGATCCCTAGCAACTTCATCGATTTTCCATAAGAAGTCTATTGACGCGAAGCTGATGTCTTTCAACATTCATATCTCCGAACCCAACCCCTGCAGTTATAAACCGAAATTTTCTTAATGGATGGTAGATGGAGTGTAACCATACCATGTAAATCCCATGGAGCTGCTGGAGTTGGTTATAGCAGCATGCATATTAAACCACGCTTAATTTACTATGTAATATATTGATTTAAAAAAATAATTTTCTCAACTTTGGATGTTTATATCTTTTACAGAGGATTTGAAATTAAAGTCTTTAAATTATACGTGAAAATAATTTTTCCCACTCGTTTTAATAAATATAATTTACGATGCAAAATGTGTTTTTCAGTTCTGATTCAGGAACACTAACAGCATGCTATTTAAAAAAAAAACTTTAATTACACCAATTGAATTAACACGGACAGGAACAATAAAACTAAAATTATTACTTTAAAAGATTATATCGTGATTTAGTTAAATATTTTGAAACATTATTCTTTTTTGATGTGACCACTATAAATTTAATGTAATACTTCTTTAAAAATGTATTTGATACATTAGTTAGTGCTCATAAAGAATGTCTGAATTAAAAAAAATTGGAAAACGGTTGACCCTAAAGGCCATCCATGTAACTTCCCGCTAAGTTTAAATACAACAAACACTATTTTTGGAAATTTTGAACGGTCATAACTTTTGAATGAATCAACCGATTTTCATGCGATTTGCGGCAATCGATGCAGTTTTTTAAGTCCATTGAAAGAATCAACAACAAAAGTTTTCAGATGAACAGTTTCGGAAAAATTGAGGAAAAACACTTTTTTTTATTTTCTTTCGTTCACGATATCTCGCGAATGAATCAACCGATTTTTATGCGATTTGCCGCAATCGATGCAGTTTTTCGAGACCATTGAAAGAATCGACAACCAAAATTTTTCTGATGAAAAATTTCGGAGAAAAAACATTTTATTTATTTTCTTTCGTTCACGATATCTCACGAACGAATTAACCGATTTTGACCGGACTGGTAGCGATCGACGTCGCTTTTCAAGGTTAAAAGCTGATTAGATTTTGGAATTGATCGGTAAAGCCGTTAAAGGTTATTCCAAAAAAACCTGATTTGAAAATTTTTTATTTCTTAGTTTTTTTCGAAATTTATCAGAACCTACCGGTCCGAATTAGTTGAAATTTTCAGGAAATATAAGTTTGATGGAACTCTTTAGAACGCCGTTTGGTAGGATCCAATCGGTTAAGCCGTTAAAAAGTTATAAGCTGGTCACATACTTACATACACACACACACACACACACACACCCACACACCCACCCACACACCCACACCCACACATATACATACAGTCAGGGTGACACCCTCTCGGGAGTGGTCAGGGAAGATTCCTAGGACCTCAAAACGTCGAGATCTGATGAATACTCGATTTTCGAAAAATGGGGTGAAACCAATAACTTCTTGATTTTAGAAAATTTTCAATTTTCTTAGCGGGAAGTTAAAAAAAAATACTTATTGAACTATAGCAAAATTGAAGTATACCTACGCTGCTTGAGTAGCATTGTTTGATGATGTGGATATAAAGTTTAAGATTATAATATCACTTTGAATGTGTAAGTATTACTATAAAGTAGAGCCTTGTTCACTTAAAAACCTTTAGAACCCCTGAAGGTGTACTAGGCCTTTGCTCTTATAAGATTCCTTTTCCAATAACATGACACTTCTTAACCATTACCAGACTGAGACATACATTATGTAGACGTGATGGCTCAGTTTGAATGGTACTGGGGCTTTAAGTTATTTTAGTTCCTTTTGTTAAAGGTGCAATTAAAGTGGCATTATTTGAGTGTCGACAACCATACTTAAAGTGTTGCTTACTTCTTTCAAAAAATTTCCCAGTTTCTTGTCCGGTCAACATTTATACTAACAATTAAATATTTTAATATTCATACATAAGCTTTTCAAATAAAACTTATATACGGTAACACAAATTCTTGATATTAAATCTCACTGAATTATCGGTATTTATTTTATAATAGTTTAAAAGACAAAGAGTGTAACGCTTAAAATTAATGTTAACAATAGCATAGTCTTGGTACGTTGAAGTATAAGGTTGTAATAAAACCTAATACTTTAAATTATATCGCAAACAAATGTTTAAGCAATTCATGTTTGTAATTCATTAATTTGTGAATGGACAGAAATTTAGGTCATACGTTTTGCACTTTGGCCAAACAGATGTCCTATAGCATCTTAGTTTGTTGAAGACAGCTGTGCTAAATGGCCAAGGGCCAACAATATATTGTAAGTGTTTTACAAAAGTTGGATATTCATGAAAAACTAATCGACATTTTTTAAATGCATAATTTTCCTTAAATAATTTGGTATAGGTTCTTGTGCACACAAATATAATTTAGCATCGTTTAATAAGTACTTAAAATTCTACTGAAATAAACTTCTGCTGTTAAAATATGAGCAACCAATAGTCAAGAGCTCTCATGTATTCTCATGTAACTTTTCAACTGATTTAGCTCTCGTGTTTTTTAAGTAACTATTTTATTGTTTTACAAAGTGCCCAATTTCATTTTGAGTTTTTTCAGGATAGATATATTTCACAAAATAAAATACGAAATCAGAACACATGGGAGTGACGGATTGCAGTAACTCTCCTCTGATGTCTGCATACCAGCCAATAAACATAAACAATGGTTACTATATTATTAATCCGAAACAGATGGAAATATTAAGGTCAAGTTAAAATATATGAGTTAATGTAGATTTTAACTTAATATTTTACAACAACAAACAAAATTTGAATTTTCATAATATGTAAGACTTTGAAGTATAAAATCAATCTAAAACATTTACAATGAAATATACATTAAGTCTTTAATATCAATATTTTATTCAAAATATTAAAATTTATAAACTACACATTATGGTGCTCTTTTGTAAAGAATAGTAAAATGTCTTAGTAATAACAATAATAATTGAAAGAAATTATACAGAGAAATAAAGCAGCAATTGGTTACAATAATGGAATTATTTATTGATATTCATACAAAATTTTGTATGAATAAACTTTATAAAAAGAAAAAAATCCTTCTCTTGATTTATATAAATCTTATTTAATGAAACTATTAGTGTAGCAAAGAGATTAAATTGGTACACATAACATATTATAAATCCAAATTATAATTAAGGGCTATTTGTGGCTCCTTAGAATGTCTTTCATTTAATAAATGTCTATTTCTTCTATTATCAGAACTGTTTGATGTAATTATTAATTATAAAAGAAAAATTGGTACATATTAAACATGATATAAATGAAATTAATTGTCTATATGAGTCTCTTTCTCGGGGTTAAGGTAAGAGCGGCTTATCTCAAGGAAGTAGGGATTTCAAGCCTAAAATTGGCATAAAATAAATCAATGAAATAAAAGTTATTGTTTGGTTAATGAGTGAATGATTGGGGAAATAATTGTTCATTGTAACAATCACTTTGGGTACACATTGAAAAGTTTATATTAAAATATTCTGTTACTTTAACAGGTAAATTTGATATTCACTAATGTTTGTAATTGTTTTTCTTTTTTTTAATATAAGATCTGCATACTAGGCTATTAGTTATGACAAAGTAATTCAAATCAATTAAATTAGGTCTCACCCAATTGGTTCTGAGGTTATGCCTTTATCTTAGGTTTGACTGAGATATTATTAATCACTTTATATAAAAATCATTTTCACTTGATTGCTGAAACTTCCTATAGCCTATAGTTTGGATTGATAAATCAGTAATACTTTTTTTCTTTTTGGAAAAATCTACCTTAAAATTATTAAATACAGAGGCCCATTTATCCAGTCTGGAGTCTTATTCAACAATCCATATTTTTTTTCTTTGTAGTACTCAAGCTATGCAAAGAGATATCCTATTGAATCCACTGCTTCTTGTTCTTCTTATATGGGAAGATGAAATGGTATATTATGACCCTATTACACAAAACTAAACTTTTAATAGTTACATTTACATTTACTGAATTTATTATTATTAAAATTATTGTTTAAAACATACTATGGGATTTAAATAACTTCTCTTGCATTATTTAATCCTTACAAATTAACATACATAGCATGACTTCTAATATTATTTAAGATTCCAATCATATGTTGGCCTAAGCCATCAGAATCATGTTCCAATTTCAATGTCTATTTTTATGGTACTAAAACGTTCTCTTCAGACTTTTTTTTTGAATTTTTTTATTTTTTTAGACTATTTCTGTAATATTTTAATATCCTCGGTCATATTTTAAGTGAGATAAAATGTATATACATATTATGTAATATATCCATAGGCCATATTTATTCCATTCGTACTTGACTGGTATTTTCATAGTTAGTGAAATTCTATCGCTGTTTCTGTTCACGGCCTATAAAAGGTATTGTGACATTCTCGTTTTATTTCGATTGAATTCTATTTATCTCTTGTCTTTGCTTCAGACCTATTTATTGTTAGGCCTATAGATAACTCAGGTTTTTTACGGTTATTTTTAATATGGATGATATAACGACTTATAATTTGTGAATTGTTGGATTTACGTTTTTGTGTGACTGGAAATAGTGAAAATCTTGGCCATTTCATAGTTTAATATACGTTGTTGAAATCTACCGCTAGGTGTCGCGCCAGTGTTTCTTTTGATTTAAATGGAATTTATAAATTAATTTTATTTTGTACAGATTTATTTCTCAACATTATTTTGAATTGTTATAACAAATGTTTTGAGGCGATACCTTGAGTTTGGTTCCATAATGAGGGAGTAGTAAATTTACAAATTTTACGAAACCAATCGTGATAAATTAAATGACAAACTAAATTTCTCACTAAACTGTTTGTATGATAATGTTTTAAACATAAATAAACAAGTTTTTGTTAATATAACTGTAACGGGCCCCGCCTCGTTGGGTTCGGCTCTCCTGTGTCCGAATCCTGAAGCGGC
>JAGFPH010002845.1:117413-155436 GCA_018207615.1 Philaenus spumarius | reverse complement strand
TATTTATTACTTGTTGTTTATTATTAGTTGATATTAAGTGATCTGCTGTCTAAAGCACCAAGAACTATTTATATTAACATTTTGCAACAATCATGATATTTATGTATAGTTAGTATTATTTATAAAAAAAGGATTTTCCATCAATAAATAAATAAACTAGTTTGGTAGCTATTGATGATTGATCCTAATTTCATTGGTACTAGGCCAAGTATGCCTACATATAAGCTGACCACAAGTAGGCTACTAATATAAAGACACAAAAGTTAACCTTTTCCTATATATGTAAGGGATCTATACACTTCACTGATGGCGGGAATCAATTATAAACAATCTACAACAATATAAGAAATTACCAAACCAAAAGTTGTTAATGAGAATTAACATTGAAAACTTTTGCTATAATTTACAGGAGATCACCAGCTAAACTAACAACTTTAATCACCAGATTTGTCTGCAAGTAAGAAGTGCTACCAACATATAGTTCAGAAACTAAAAACATAGGCTAGGCCCTACTGTTATCACCAACAGCCATTGTATCTTTTTTTATTTTAAAAACATAGGTAGGCCTACTGTAATTGATCAGGTTAAGTAAAAACCTATTAGACCTAGGTTTTTATTTTATTTTATAAACATACTGCGATCATCCATGTGGCGCAACTTTACTATTCGACTCTTAGGCTAACTTAGAGCTAACAGAAATGCAAAAATAATAATAAAAAAATACCTAAAAGGTTCTAACCTAACCTATTTAGTCACAGTATGTTTGGCTAAAGATTATCTTGGTTGGCAAATATTTAATAATGCAATTTTATTCGGCGAAATCGTAGAATACCACTACTACTCGCAGTATCTAGGAAAACCAGTCTGATGTATTTCAGACTAAAAAACCAAAATAAAAATATTGGACCATCCCTTATGTTGGGTGAGACCGAAATCGAGGAGGCACAATCAGCAAAGTTACTGGGTATGATTGTTGACAGTAAATTATGCTGGGATAGTCATATTGATAGCATTTGTCGAAGGTTATGTTCAGGAATTTTTGTGTTACGAAATCATTTGGTAGCCTTGGTACTTTAAAAAAAGCCTACTACGGGCTGCTCTACCCACATCTTAACTACGGAGTCTTACTGTGGGGAGACTCATCATTTCAAAATGTGCAAAGGTTATTTATAATGCAAAAAAAAGCTGTGAGGCTTGTAGTAGGTCTACACAAGTTGGAATCCTGTAAAAGCACTTTCAAGAAGTTGGAAATACTCACACTCCCCTGTATGTATATCTTCCAAACAATTTGTTACATAAAATTTAAATGTATTCCAATATTAAGTAAAGATGTACATAATCACAATACCAGGCAAGAAGATGTAGCTTACGGATAAGACAGCACAGACTTGAAAAGTCTAAAAACTTCCTTCTCAAGCAGGAGTTACACTTATTAATAAACTCCCACAAAAAATTAAAATTATCCAAGACCAGAAAGCCTTTAAGAAAAGTCTTCGACAATTCTTGGTGGCAAACTCCTTTTACTCGGTGGAGGAATTCCTCAACCACAAGTGGTAGGTAGGTTGAGTGTGGGGGATGAATCTGGTTGATTCTATTTATATTTGGGATTCCCTATCCAGGGATTGCATTATTGTCCTACATGTTAGTAAATTGTAATTGTAAATTGTAGTAAATATTTATTTTAAATTAATTTTTAATTATTTGTAGTAACTGCTTTTATTTTATGTTAAATATAATGAATTTGCGCAGTATAATTTTAAGAGTGTGTACGGTAATTAATCTGATGAAATATGTAAATAATACTTTATAAATTGTGTTGATTGTTAGTTTTTAAATTGTTTTTGTGTGGTATTGTTTAATTATCATATATTCGGACATGTCTAGGCCTATACAATGTAAAATTGTCAACGGACAAATAAAATTGAATTGAATTTCTGCAGAGGTGTCAACCTATGAGCGAAAAATTTCTAAGTAATCATATTGTTTAGGCTATTTATATTATCAAATCAATGTTTTAAACTAAATGTAGGGCGTAACTTTACTATTCGACACTAGGCTAACCTAAAGCTAACAGAAATGCAAAAATAATAATAAAAAAAATACCTAAAAGGTTCTAACCTAACCTATTTAGTCACAGTATGTTTACCTGTATTCAACATTTAACAGTAGAATGTAAAACGTCGTTGTCTGCAAAAATATTAGGCTAGAGTCAAATAGTAAAGTTACGCCACCCAGGCGAAGTAAAAACCTTGTAGCATAGTAGCCTAGTGCGATCGCATAGGTTTTAGGCCTATGTATGGAATAAAATATTTTCGCAAAACTCCAATAGGCCTATGGCTTATTTATTTGAGTCCAATAAATTTATTCTTTCACAATGACGTTATGTTCAATTTGGCAAAGTTAATCAAGTTAAGGGCGTAACTTTACTACTCGACTCTAGACTAATATTTTTGAAGACAACGACATTGTTTTACATTCTACTATTAAATGTTGAATACAGGTAAACATACTGTGACTAAATAGGTTAGGTTAGAACCTTTTAGGTATTTTTTTAGAGTCGAAAAGTAAAGTTGCGCCCAAGTTTATTTGGTTTAGATTTTTAAAAACGTTTTGTAAGATTATTTAAAAATTTTATCTTTTTGGTAATTAATTAATGACTGCCACTAATTGTATTTAGATTTTACAAAACTATCTAAACAAACAATTTTGCAATCCATATAATTTGCCGAGAACATGTAGGCTAAGTTACCTTACAAGTTTTACCAATATTGTTAAAACTAGGCGTAGGCCTAGGCTAGTTTTGGTACGGATTTTACACATTTTGTTCGAAAGATATCAATATTAAAGGTAGTTTAACATAATATAACAGGCCTACTATAAAACTAAGTAAAAGACTGTAGTAGATTATTGAAATTAGATTTTGGTGCTAAATTATTTAACAAAATGTAGGCCTGTCGGTTAGATAACACTGCTTGTAAATATAACCTTAACACAGACTGATTTCGAACACTATTGACAACCTGCTAAAGAAAGTATTCACAAAGTAAACTAATTTATTTATTTTCATGATCTTTCAAAGCAATTTATTGTATCAATGAAATCTGCGTTCATAAACACCATACTTGAATCAAGAAAAAACATTACACCTCAAGTCCTCAAAATCTCAAAACAGGTTAAGTAAGTACAGTGAAGTTGTCTTCTGCTAACATTCAATTTTGTTTTTATTATTTTGATCACAGGTGCGCACTGAACTACATGGGACCATGGCATAGATCCGATTAATAACTCACATGACACAAGTAATTATCAAAGGTCCATAATCAAAGGTTTTACGGGTTTTACTATGCAACAACAACAAACTATTCGACTTTAAATAATTTTATACATACTTTATACATTCGTAATACGTTAATTGTTAGAATTTACCTCCGGAGGCAGTTATTAAGGATTCACATAGATGGAATATGGAAGCAGTAATTATTAAAATTTACATATAAACAAATAACGAGTATATACACATTTTATGGAATATAAACATTAAACAGATTATTCTGGAGATATATTCCAATAGGAATGAACCCGTGAAAATAAATTTAATGCGATATATTCCACTTCTAAAGTGGAAGCATTATCTCATAAATTTTTAATGTGAAGCAGTTACTAATAAATGCTATAAATATATATATATATATATATATAAATCTAATCACACGCAAATATATCATAGTACAACATATAACAATAGTTTTATAAATAAATTAAATACACATTAATTAATTCAAATAATTTTATAAATAATAAACGCTCTACAAACGACAATATCTCCAGCCCGAATCCTTAAACAAAAAGCTCACCCCCACTAACTATCATTATTTACCTACCACATTCCATTTGTCCCTAATTATTGCCATAACAACCCTACGTCCTTTATGACCTGTTTGTCATTGCTTCTGCCAATCAACATGTAATTATCGTCATCAGACATCCATGATTTTACGTGTTTGCCAATTAATTTAGAACGTAGTCTTTTTAATTTATTGCAATTTAATTGACCGAGCGTAAGCGAGGTCTCCGTTTTAACTCGACCGTTCGGCATTTCGTCTGTGTGTCTGTATGTCTGTGTGTCTGTCTCACGATTACGGTCAAACGCCTTGACCGATTTTGATGATATTTTGCATGAATGTTCCTTATTCCTAGGCCAATCCATGTATATATACGGTTTTTTTTCCATTTTTAATTTTTAACCCCATAAATAAAATAAAAATGGCGGCAGGACAGTTTCTCTCAGTGTAAGCTTTTTTCCAAAGCCAGTTTGTGGCTTAACCCTAAGTCGAATTGAAAAACTAATAACATTTTGTTAAAAGCAAATTAAATTTTAAACAAAATTGTATTCCTGGTTTTTTTCTGTATCTCTAACGGTAAGCTCACAAAATGGCCGTAAACTTAGAATTTGTTAAAAATCGTCCAAGTTTTTGTATTTCAACCATGTTTTTATACGTTTATTTTAAACCAATTCAAAAGTGTTCCATAGCTTTTTTGTAGATAAACTTTTAAAGAATTCATATATGCCAGTAAAAAAATTATTGAAGTAAAATTAAGATAGTTATTAGCTCAAGAAACAATCACGTTCAGTAACGAAAGGAAAAGGTTTAACTTTAGGCCTACATAAAAAGTAGTAAAAATTATTGCAATTTTTTTCATAAATGTAAAACAGTTTCGTAATTTAGTTTTAAATAGAATTGTATAAAAATATTTATCATTTTCAAATTTCTTATTTTGAAAACACCAGTTTTTATGTTCCTACTACAACACTGCTAACAAAACTAGGCCTGTTTTGAATAGTAATTTAGGAATATATCATTTGCCCAAAAATGACATATTATTATAAGAAAGTGTAGAGGATAAATCAAAGAATTGAACTGTATACAGTATTACTTACTATTTGACTTAGCTTTACTTGAATTACAAAATGAGATGAAACAAATGAAACCTCGCGGCGATAAAGGACATACAAAAAATGACCGTTTGACACCGTGGGAAGTGTAGTTACATATGTTGAGATCACTATCACGACGTTTTAACATCGTTTGTTTTCATTATTTCTAATATTGGAATATGATATGGAACTTAAGTTAACTTATGATACATTGTTAAGTTTGAGTTATTTAATTAAGTATGTAAATATTTAATTGTATGTTGTCCCTCTATAACGCGATATTTTTAACTATATTACGCATTATTAACCTAAATAAAACACAATGCCTCTAAAAGAAAATCTTTAGCAGTTAAAGCTCAAGAAAAGAAATAAAAACGAGAACTAAATATCCCGGAATAGTAGGAATTGTAAATAATGTTTCACTGGCTAAACCTTGTGCTTACTTCCTTACTGGCACACTATTTTTAACCTAAGCTCAAAACCACATTTGTTATTTCAACGAGCGAGGTCTACTGTTCACAGAACTACTAGTAACAAATGTTTGGACGAATCATTACCCGCGCATAGCCGGCAAGCTTTTCCTTCTGTATGTACACCTACCTATTCCATCCTCTTAACTTCCAAAGTCCCATCCTCTACCAAGCTATCCTCTCACCCTATTAACCATAATCATATAATTTACCCTCCCAAAATCTCCCATCAGTCTTATAAAATTGCTCAATGAAGATTTCTCTCACATTTGAGCTGCCAACGTTTGTGTCTCTGTATTAGTAAATTTACTTTTAATTTGTTTTTTATGTGTCTTGATTTCAAGTTAGAATTTTGTACTACCCATTCAAGTCCTACTTCCCTCAACCTTTTCTCTAATTTCTCTACCCAACACGTGCTATTTAGCTCAGTTTGATATTGAAAACATATTTGTTGTAATAGTCCACAATTCCCTTCCCTTAGCTTGACCCATAACTCCAACTCTTACTTAATAAAGAGGTAAAATTTGTTTGTATGTAGGGGGTAATCTCTAGAACCTGAACCGATTGAAAAACAGTTTTACTAATAAAAAGCTAGAATTCATATTGATAAAAGCATTTTTCATTTCAATATTTGTAAATTTATTCGGAACAAATTCACAGGATCAAGTTGGACGTTAAACCCATACCTTCTAACAGCTTGTAATACCAATAAATAAGCAACATTATGAATAACTAATAAACGACAATTGAAACATGAAACTTATATCATTCAAAGATGTGCACAAAAACATAAATTATGTGTGTATGTTGCCGTTAAGGCAGGTAAAATAAATTAAACATAATTTTAGGTTGACTGATGAACCAACTTCTTGAATGTATTTATATTCATTACCATAGCATCTAATAAAATAAAATAACAGATAAAACAGTACAAAACAATATTTAAAGTTAGGTCTAGGCTGAACCAACACATGTTTCAACACACACAAACCAATAAAAACTTTCGTTAAGGAACTTAAAAATAAGAAAAAAACTATGTTACATCATAATTAAAAATAAATAAGACATATTATAATTAATTTTAACAGTAGGCCTATTTATTGATAATATACTGTAATTGATAGTGAGTAACCAATATTAACAGCTGATTTCAAAATATGAAACAATTATTTGTATTTCTAACTTTTTGGTTAGGTTTTTGATTAAGTGTAGCATTACTGGTTTTTAACCTTTATTATAAAATATACGAAGTAGTTTGATTTGAAAATTTAACATTATTTACCATCGTAGTTTTGAGGTTACCGGTATTATTAATCCCATACCTCTATTACAAATAAAACATATGTTTTTAGAAGGTTCCAACGAGGGTTGGCGTGCGGAACACGTAGGGGTCTCCCCTAGTATATTACTAAATAAATATGCTACATTAAATAAATATTTGAATACTTCGATATTAATGAAGCGAAATTAAAAAGTAATTATTGACAGTTCACTATTGAAATAGAACATTCCAAAAGAGTTTGGAAAATATTGTCTTTCAACATACAGGCACAAAATAAACATATGTAGAATACATTCAATATATTGCTCAGAAACATACTTTTAAAAGTGTCTTTAGAAGTAAATTACACAAGCTTTGGAATTTAATCATCAATACCAATTCTTTACATTCGTCTTACAATAAAAGCTCTTACATTAATCGTATTTTAACATTCAGGATTCTGGTTTCTTGTTGGTGAATGGAATTTAAAAATATTTAATTTACGTATATAAAATATAGATACTACATGGTTCAGAATCGTTCAACTTATGCAAAGTGTGTACACCATATTCCCCAAACTTAATTATTTATATTAAATTGCGTTTTAAAAGTGGTGATTTATTTTCCCATGAATATATATCTGCACGAATATACTGGGCCCACGGACATTTAGCACAGCTGTCTTCAACAAAGTAAGTTGCAATAGGGACATCTGTTTGGCTATAGTTCAAAATGTATGCCCTAGTTTTGTGTTCATTCACAAAACAATAAATTGTAAACACGAATTACTTTCACGTTGAATTACGAGATAATTCAAAATGTATTGAAGTAGTCCAAACATACTTCAACAAATCTTCTAAACGTTTTTGTTATCATTAAATTCATACGTTAACCCCTTTTCTTAAACGTATTTGAAAATATCGTTACCATATAAAGTAACCAAAATTGGTATAATTTTGTTAGATTTTTGTTGAATATTTCATAATAAAAAGCAAGTTTGTGACAAGCAGACCATTAAAAATATTATTAAAATTAAGATTATTAACGAACGTTTTACAAGAAGCTAGCGAATCTTTTTATGGAAGTAGGTAGTTTAGTATGGTTTGGGTGTAGTTTAACTATGGTGATTAACACGCAGACCATATTATCGTTAATATTGGCCAGATTACAAACCTTTAACTTACAACCTTAGCGTATGAAGCACCATAGAGACCATTAACTCTACCCTATATTGAACCCTGCCTGGTGCGGAATGCCTGGGATTACAAGTGTAGTGCACATTTTATGCCTGTTTTGTATTGGGAAATAAAATTAATTCACTAACAGTCTCATCGACATTATTACATTTTTCATCGAGCTTAAGGAATACTATTTGATGGTGTATCATTTATTGTACTCTTTTAATTAAAATTGTATTAAGTTTTACTAAGGTACCCGAAGAACTTAATTTTAAACAACCAAGGTGAATGAAGTTCATTACTACTTTTTAACTGTGTGTTTTAAATTATAAACAAACTTTTTAACGCCTCAGATGTGTGGACAAGACGAGGTTTGCAATATTTAATTCCTACTTTTCAATTTCACTATATTTAAAACCGATACGAAATTTAATTTAGTCCATATCCCTCAAGGGATGGTTCTTCAAATAATAATGTATAATGTATTGTGAAATATTTGACTTCCCATGTTCCAGCGCTCTTTGTATCATATCTTCCCACCCTTAATCCCTCGTAGTGATGTGTTAAAATCTTGAAATAAACTCATGTTCATCAGAACTCCAGTATTGAATACCTTGGGTGAGCAGGCTACAGTGATGTGAAACATACAATACTTTCCAATAATGTCTCCAAATATTTGATAAGCTTAAACAATGGTTACGACAGTAGTAGGATGTTCCTGAAATAGGGGTGAAGCTAAAATCTTAGATTTTACGTAAGCTTTACTATAAGGTATGCGTCTTCATATCTTGCAACACCCAATGCACTTGAAATATTGCATTTATATTAGGCAGCATTCATTTTGGCGCAGTAAGCTATATAGTCGGTTATAAACAACCAATAGAACGTTATTTAACGTTGTACTATACTCAACTTAATTTAAATAATTCGACCACGCAGCTGGACCGCTGACGTGAGTTGAGCAAATTTCCAAAATTAAGTTTACAAGCCTATGTTTTAGGGTTTCAACCAACAATTTGTGAAATAGGTCTATTCACGACGGCGCTGAATAGCTGCAAAATTGCATATTGGGAGTATCTTCAATACACAAAGCAATGCGTACTTCGCACGCCAACCCCACGGTAGAATCCACCACATGGCTTTGAACCGGGTACTTCTATGGTATTTTACGTTTTGATCGATTTTGGGGTAACTAAGCGAGCTATAAGGTTGCGTAAAAAAACAAAATGTGCAGAATAAAATCCTACATTTATATTTTTAGAAAAAACTCTAAACAAATTCATTTTCGTAGTAAAAATCTCAAAACAGTTACTTCCGGTCAAAAAACGTACTTCCGGTTGTTGTATTTTTCTGGCTATCGAACTCGTCCGAGCGACATAGACAACCAACACGTGTACCAAATTTGGACCAAATCGGACTTAAAATGCGGCCGCTAGAGTGCGAACACATATATACATATATATATAAATGATTTTTAATGACACCCCAAAACGTGTTCTGGGGACCATGATCGGTGCTCATTTGCTACTCCCGACCTTGGGTCTCACCATAAGGGCCACTGCAATAGCTCATTTTTCCTATGGAAATTCGCTAATAATACATGAACATTCGTGCATAACTTGTATCAACAATTGGAAATATTTCCCCAACAAAAATTGTTAAAAATGTATACTAGCCCAATAGATCTATCATAAATTAGACACAAATGTTATTTATTGGCCCACATAAAATTTGTAAAACCCTTTGTAAAAGCTAATTAGAAAATGAACAAAATAACATTTAAGTCTGATAAAACCATTCCGCGTGTGATGGCTAAAAGGTTAATTATTTATAAAACAATCTCGGCTACTATAATGCCAACTTACCAGTCCCATTGGGGAATAAGCACTTCGGAGACGGGGATTAGAGACATCTAAGATTAAATGTATGGTTCTCAATTGAATTAATTTACCTTAAACGTGTAAATGAGGTGATGATTTAATGTGACTATAATGCTAGGGAAATGTTTTATAACTTTTCGTCATGACGATACATGAGAATTCCTTGTTAAATGTAGCATCAAGATTAATCAGTAAAACTTGTACACTGTATTTTATTTTCTACATTGTTTCTATTTGTTTGTAGATATAAAGAACTGTATCTTTGTTTATGTTTTGTATTGCTGTATCTAATAACTCACATGATGGAGAAAACACTTTGAAACATAGGAGCACATCAAAAAGGATTGTAATGAATGTGGGAGTAAGTGTGGTCAATGAAAATATAAATCAAAATGTTAAGAAATAAACATGGTAAAATACTGATAGTTATTCTCGCAAAAGAGAAAAAAAATTGAGAATAAAATCTACATTTTGAGCTAAACGTTAATTGAAACTAAAACACGAAACTATAAGTTGGATTTAAGAACTAAAAAATCTATGCGGTCATCATAGTCTGCAAAAAAGAGGATATGATGAACCAATAAGAGCTCATTCATCTATACTCACAACAATAGCTAAATAAATAATTACAGTGAAAATAAAATACGTAAATTTCAATTAGTATTGTAATAAGAAATTATTATATAGGGTTGTAAGACTGCTCTCCGATAAATTAATAAATAATACACGTTTCAAAACTAATAAAGTCTTAATAAAAACTAAAAGATCTCGTTTTTCTAAATATTTATAAAAACTCTCGTACGATGCAGAAATGCTAAAACCAGATCAACAATTTGAAAATTGTAATCCTACAGCATTGCATAAGCAGAATTGAGTAGACAAAACATTTTTCGCACATATTTTAATTTGTTACACTCTAAAGGTTCAAGCTTCACTTCACACCAACTCCGTATTTATTATCAAAGTATAAAATGCATGAAAATTTAATAATATTTAATATACTTAACTTCTCGTTCAATTAAATTAAAGATACAATCAGCTGGATAGAAACGAAATAAAATTTGATGTTAATATTCATGTTCTGTTTGAGAAAGGCTGTTAGAAGTTGGCTGAATAACAATACGTATAATGTCTTGTTTATTACAACAATAAACAAGACATTTGTATAATAGGTAAACACTTTCAGTACAAGGCCGAGGAATGAAAAAAGATTTTTTCAATACTGAAATGTTCTGTTACTTTTGACTCGCCCTTAAAGTACATAACAAAATAAACATAAAAAATATGCTTTATATATATATATATTATATATTGGCAAAAGTACCAAATTAAAAGATAATGTTACTTTTGTCAATATTGAGTTGAGAACTTGTCACATTAAAGATGATATGTAAATGTAAACTTCGAGTTGAAACTTTGCTATACTCTACCATGCTCTGAAATATGTGCAGAGAGGTTAATACTGGAGATGTGTAGAGTATATAATATGTCAATTAGTTACGGCTTATTAGTTCGGCTGAACTTTCTGAAGTTTGCATGAGGAGTATTTCAATGTATTGAAGGCAACTTATATTCATGCAAAATATGTTTAATGTTTTCAAGGACGACTTTCTTTTAATTTATTTTACATGTCCTGACAAATATTTTAAATTCTTGATAAATTACAAATATTAGATTGTTAAATTATGGAGGATTGTGGGAAAGTTCATATAGGTTTGATTAAATAATTCATAAAATATTTAAAAGAATGTCTTATATTGACATACAAACGAAGGTTAATTTTTCGTAATTAATTTTTTCTAGTAGTTAGTTGTGTGAACTAATCACTGTAGCTAATTCATGACGTTAAAACATTAAATTTTGATAAATTAAACAAGAATAGTGTTTTTTAATTACATTATTATTGTGTGATACAAAAATACATATTCAACAATATTTTACTGTTTGATCAACAAACATTGCACTGCTATTTAAATAAAAAAACAGCTGTTTTATTTATTTATTTGATTAAACCCAGTTTATCTCATCTGCTTTATAAACAAACGGTACCAGAAACTGGCACATACTTCCTCACAAACATATTTAAAGTATTAAACAGATACACTGTGACTTCATAATTGTAGGATAGTAACTAATAAATATTATCATTATTAGCTGAATGAAAACTATTCGATCGATTTCGAACAAATTTGCACCAAACATGTTAATTAGGCCAGATGCACGAAAAAAGGCTTTGGAAATTTGTGAAAATCAACCCCCTTTTTGGCCAAAAACCCCCAAAAATCAGTTATTGTTATTATTAGCTAAAAGATAATTTTTAGAAATATGGTGTTTTTTGCATGTGGTAATTAAGGACTACAAATAAGCCAAATTTTATCAAAATAGTTAGAGCAGTTTTTTTAATAAAAAAAAATAATAACCTATTTTTTGGCCAAAAAGGGGGTTGTTTTTCAAAATTTGTCAAAACCTTTTTTTCGTGGATCCATATAAACCTAATTGACATGTTTGGTGCATATTTTTTCGAAATCAATAGAATAGTTTCTCTCTAGCTTTGTATACATACAGACATACAGATATAGTACACACAATCAGACATACGACAGACATTTAAAAAAAAAAACACGTTTTTGGACTCAGGGTGTTCCAAAACGGATATTTCCATAAAAATCTCAACATCGATTTGTTTTACGATCACTGTACTTTCTCTATAATATAGTGTAGTGAGAAAGTAAAAGTGCTTAAATAAAAAGAACATTTTTGCTGTAAATAAAATAAATTTTATTTTGTTTTTGAAGTAAATTTAACCCTCATTAGATAGAGGATTCCTATAGAGGGTACCTAATTTTTAATTATTACTTCATTTAAAATTACTTATATTTAAGTTTAATTTGACATGTGAGACGGATTAAGAATTGGGCTATCCACTCAAGAAAATATTTTTCAATGTGATACAAATTTTGCTAAGCCCTTAAGACAGGCTAGTGCAGAGCATATATGTTGGACCATCAAAGGTCAATGGGACTTCAACTAAGCCAAATCAACCCAGCAATTTGTAGAACAATGGAAAAATTAAATTAATAAAATTTTTATTTTTTATGTTATTAAAATATAGGAGAGAATAAGGGAAATAAAAAATGTTAATAACATTTTTATGGGAAATAAAGGATTAAAAAGTTGTTGATTATAGAAAATTAATAAAAAAGTTAAAAATTAGAATATTGAAAACTTTTAAAATGTATAAATGGGTTATAAGAGTTCATTAGGGAAAGAAATTAAGTAATAAAAAAGTTTTTTTAAATAATAATAACTAAAAGAAAAATAATTAAATAAAGAATAATTAAAGTTGAATTAAAGTATTTTAAAAGGGGAATTAAGTGAATATTATTGTGAATAAATATAGAAATAATTAATACAATATGTACAGACCAGTGGATGAAAGCTATAATAAAGTAATTAAAGTAAATGGGGGGTAAAATTTCTATTTGAAAGAGAATTATAAGAATAATTTGTAATTTAAAAGGTAGGTTATCTTGGAGAAATTCATTTATGAAATTAAAATGTTTGACTCTTCCCTGTGTCCATCAGTACAAGCAAGGAAGGATATTCCATGAGACGGAAAATACGTCACTACCTAGATCATAGATTAAAGGTGTTCGAGGACGGGGTGCCCTTTTCTGGTCTACAATTGTACAACAGGTTGCCAAACAATATAAAGGAAGTGCCTTGCTTTAAGGCTTTAAAAATAAACTTAAGGCTTTCCTTGTAAAGCGGGCACTTTACTCGGTGGAGGAGTGCTTTAGGCTTTAAATATATACTAATATTATAAAGAGGTAACATTTGTTTGTTTGTTTGTATGTAAGGGGTAATCTCCAGAACTACTGAACCGATTGAAAAAATAGTTTTACGAATAAAAAGCTTCTCTATCCCTGAGTAACATAGACTATAATTAATTTTGATAAAAACATTATTATTTAAAAATTGTAAATTTGGTCAGAAAAGATTCTTAGTTTTTGCCTAGACTGATGAACCAACACCTATTTGTTATTTTAACCTTTATTATGACTGTTGTTATAAAATATACGAAACCATTTGATTTAAACATTTAACATTATTTACCATCTTAGCTTTGGGGTTATTATTAATTCCACACCTTTATTATAAAGAAAACATAACATGATTATGTTTATAGAAGGTTCCAATGGGGTTAGCGTGCGGAGTACGCAGGGTGATGCCCTAGAAGATAATATTGTTTTTTATGTTTATTGAATTATTGATGTAAAATAGTATGTCTTATTTTGATTATTTGTATTTTATGAGTATTATGTGTACATGTGTATTAACTTGTATTGTATATATTTTCTTCATTTGTATGTTATATATGTGACAACTCAAATGTCTACTGTTATTTGTAACAGAATGAGGCTAATAAATCAAATAAAATCAAGAAATATTTGTTGTCAGCTAAACAAAATGTCAAATACTGAAGTTACTTTTCAAATATTGTGAATGATTGCAATTTATTATGGTGTGTAATACGAAAAATTGGCATGTCTTATACAATGCTGGATTTACACTCTTTGTTAGGCCCTAGACCAAAGTTTTTAGAGTTAAGTCTAACTTGCTGCATGATAGTATTTGATACTTTTCAAGCTCCTGTTCAACAATAAGAAGAAATCTACATATACACCAATTCTTATAGTTGATCAATCTTAACTTCCCTTTCCTTTTTATTTGGAATACTCTAATTTAATTCAATAAATGAAAAGAGAAAAAGAACGTTTTTTTAATCATAATTTATGTGGTTTTGAATTTTTTAACTATACATTAGTTATAAATATTATTAAAGCTTACATTAAAAGCTGTATGGAACTTTCAAATCCTTATATATAATACGTGAAGCAGTTTTTTGTGAACACAACTCCTCCCTTATGTCTGGACCAAATTTAATGTTTGAGTTGTCAAAAAATTCGTCTCATTTCGGAGTTTTGCAATAAGGTTTTAGATGTCAAAAATTCTTATCCTTAATGACGTGAGCTAATCTCAAAGGTCGGGTTTCCCCACAAGATTAACATGGAACGAATTTAAAAACCATTTCTATACAAACCAGATGTTTATAATAAGAAACAAACTAATCCAGCTGCTTTCGTGGATGTAAATAATGATGTTTATAGTAAATTAAACATAATTTTAGGTTAGGCATAGTTTGATGAAACAACTTCTTTAATGTATTTACATTCATTACCATAGCAAGGAATTGAATAAAATAACAGATACAACAATTGTTTCAGATATCCAGCTTTTAGTACAAAATAATATTTTAAGTTAGGCCTATATGAACCAACACATGATTCAACACGCACAAACCAATAAAAGCTTGCGTAAGGAATTTAAAAATAAGAAAAAACGATGTTACATCCTAATTAAAAATAAATAAGACATATAGTAGGCCTATTTATTGATAATACACGGTAATTGGTAGTGAGTAAATTTTTGGTTAGGTTTTTGTACATCTGAGTCTTGCTGGTTCTTTTAACCTTTATTATAACTGTTGTTATAAAATCTACGAAATAATTTTATTTTTGAACATTTAACATTATTTACCATCTTAGTTTTGAGGTTACTATTAATCCTACACTTTTATTATAAATAAAACATAAAACATGTTTTTAGAAGGTTCCATCGGTTGGCGTGTGGAACACGAAGGGGTCTCCCCTAGTCTTAAATAAAATCTGATGTAAGAGCATATTGTATAATACGACTGTATTTTTATAAATAATATTTACATTACGTGGTTTCTGTATTCTCCTTGTATCATACAATAAATTAGCATAATGAACTGGTGAAGTAAAAAGTATTCTCATAGTTTGGAAAAAAACACACAACTTTTAAAACTTATTTTTTCGTGCTTTAACATAAGCTAATTCTTTCACAACTTTCTTAAATTCTTTACTCTTTGTCACCCTCAATGGATTACTTTAAAAGGTCCTTTGTATGGTAATTGTAAAGTTCGTGAACTTTCTTTTAGAAATGCATATGATCTTTGTGCTAAAGCTTTGCTTACAAAGATTTGAGTTGTCCAGTGGAATTCAAATAGGCTGGGATAATAGCTGTCTTGGCCATATCTTCGGCTGCTAATAGAAGATTATGATAGGCTCGGTCGATGTCAAGGACTGAATAGATCTTGGTATCATGTAGCTGATTAGTAAAATTGTAAAGTTTTTGAACTCCATACAGGTCAAGACTGTAAACGTTCTGTCGTTTACCTGATAATAGCCTCCACATGGGCTGGTAGGAATCTTGGATGCATCAACTTGAATTCCAATTTGGCTGCTTGGTACGCTGCACGTTGCATGCGTCGTACTTTAGCGTGTAATTGTGGTCATTTTGCCTCTATGTATTCGGTTGATGTTGCTGTTATTGGGTTGGCCTAACTATAACATATTATATAGTTGGCCGTGTGTCGCTACATATATTATATTATAACGATATGAGAAAGAAATGTTGGTAGTTGTTGTATTTACGTTGCAATAACCATTTTAATCACACGTAGTGCAGCCCAGATACGGGACAATGATTTTATGATTTGGTGTGAAAAGAACAATAATAGTAAGAATTTAAGGTATACTCTGTTGGTTATGCTATACAGACATATGTTTACTGTTATGTTGTGAAATATAGCCCATTGCACTTAATTAATTAAGCCATTGTTTGCATTTACCTACCTGCAAATCTTTTTCTCCCATTGAATGAAACATTTAATAATGTGTTAAGAATAATGTTTTGATTCACACTGGCCGTTGAATATGTTGGAACTATCTAACATATAATTTGTATATTAATTTATAACTGGGGTTTATTGTACTACACTTATTGAAAATAAAGACTAGAAGGAGATTTAATGAGATACAGTTTCAACGAACACAATTTAGTTGAAGGAAGTTTACATATGAATTTATTTTAGTCAATTTAAAAAACACAAATTAATAATGTTTTAGAATACTATAGTTTCTTGGCCTGTCGGATTATTTTATATTTGTAGAGATTTTATTTATATTTCCAATGTATTTGTCTAATAACATTGTTAATGAACACTACTAAACTTGCTACTTCAGGGAGAAGGACAAATACTTACAATTGAAATTATGGTCGTTTCTGAATGTATTTTCATTAGTTTGATTTCCCTAGAAACATCCATTGCATCAATCAATGTCTTTAGAGGTTTCAAATTTAACGAAGGAGAAACATCTCGTGCATTGGTAGATCTATAACCGTAGTGATAATATTATTTGTGTAAAATTTGTTCACTCTGAGAAGGGGTTACAACTTTTATAATGAAAATTTAATATTTTAGTGTTCCGCAAACATCGTTTACTCTAGGGATAAAATAGGTGTCCCTATCACTCATAAAGATGTTTACTTGTCATAAAGTTAGAACTAAAGTTGCACTTGTGTATAAATTATTAGAAATATTTGTTTCAACCTTTATTTATATCATTTAGATAATAAAATAATAAAGGCACTTCCCATATGTTTCTCGTTACTCATTTCCTTCACACCTTCTGCAAAGGCCGTGACTCTTGACACACAGTTATCACCATTTAATTGATGGAGACAAACTCAATGTGTAAACCTGATATATAAACTAAACTATTTTACACCACTAAAAGTTTTATCAAAGTGCAATAGTTTTCTATTTCAATTTTGGAAAGGTAAATCTTTGTACCAAATTTTTATCTAGTTGCTGATGCATAAAAAATTATACCTGGGCTAGACTCTAAATATATATATACATATATACAAAAATGTTTAACGGATGGATTTTTAAAATCGCTTTGTGTGCTCGAAAGTTGATGTTTTAAAACTAAAATCAGACTGTGTTGAGCAAAACAATATTTACCAGTTCAATTGTTTTATAACATTACTTATACCATAATTCATTATTAAACCCAAGACAGGTTTGTATTTTCATATTACATAAACAAATATCAAATATTGAACTAATTTCGTTGAGGAATTCAATGATTAATAATTTTTAATTTTATAGTTATTTTCTATTGTTTAGTGTTAGTCACTAATGTCGACTTATAAACACGTTTTCTTCAAAATAAATATTTATAAAACAGGCAGTATTATAGAAACAAAATTCATACAGAAAATATAACATTTTAAAAAGCAAAACAAATGAGAATCAGATAATACATTTACACAATTAAACAGTGTTATATTTGTCATTGAAATAGTTTTAAATCTCTTGCTAGCATAGAGTTGGGAAATAATAAATTAAATCATACAAATATAATTATGTGTTTATATGAGGTTGTAATCTAAGATCTACATCACAGTCCACATTAATTAATAAATACTTACTTAGCACTTACAAATACAGTTGTACAAATTTTCAGCAGAATCTTAGTTTGTTGATGTCAAAGGATATGTTTGGGGTTATGTCCTTTACTGACAAGACATTATTTCACTGTACCATTTATTCCACAAATTTTAGTCTTATTTTATGGTTACCACATATGTGTGTCACATATGAGTTTTTGTGGTTATAATAATATTACTTGAGTGGTGTTCATTGAATAACAACTGATTAGTAAGAAAATATTCTTGACTGTGAGTTTATTTGTCAAATTAATGGTTGTAAATCATTATTTGATAAATTAACGTTATTACAGGTAGGTTCTTTTAAATTTGATTAAACATCATTCACTGTTATGGCTAGCTACAAAATCCATATTTTCTTTTCAATAGTATGGTGTTCTTTATTGTTATTTTATTACAAAAGGTAAGAAGTATAAATATGTAGACTAAATTAAATATATTGGTCAGAAATATTCTTTTGATTAATTATAATTTATGTACCGGGTGTTTCACGAAGAGGTCCCTATTTTTGAATTAATATATTAGATGCACCGAACACTCTACAAACCTGAAACTCAACAGTCCTAACATACACATATGTAAAAGAAATACACCTGAGTATCAGTTAATTCTGACAAATTAGGACAAAATGGCGGGATATCAAAGAAATAGTACCTTTTCGTTAAAATAGTTTTATTTGCTTAAGTGTTACAACATAATTATTGAATTTTAACGATGTTACTAAGCAATAAACAACGTTAGGGAATTAAAGATATAAGTAACTCATAAATAAATTAAATCTAGGCTATTTGATCCATAAACCTTATTCAAACTGATGTCCATCGATCGCAATGCACTGATGACAACGAAATAGAAAACAGTCATACGCTTTGCTGAACAACTCTCGAGGTATCAACAACAGTTCCTCTTCGATCAACCTCATTAGTTCATCGTCTGTCGCAATGTTATGACAATAAACCTTCTCCTTCAAAAAGCCTCACAGAAAAAAGTCACAAACAGTCAAGTCTGGAGACCTTGGGGGCTAGTCCAAACAGCAGCCCAAACTGTTATACCTGTTGATTTTAATTTCTCTTCTTGTAAGATATGTGGATTTTTTGTGTTATAGTAATGACAATTATGACTGTTTACAGTTCCTGTTCGATAAAATGTCGTTTCATCTGAAAACACGATTCCTTCATGCCATTTGCTATCTACGTCAGTCTTTTCAATTATTTTCGAACAAAATTCCAATCGTCTGTCAGGATCATCTTCAAGCAGTCCGTGAACTAAATGAGTTTTATAATGTTTGATTTTGTTCTTTTTGGCATACCTTTGGACAGATGACTTCGGTATCCCTGTAGCAGATTCCACCTTTCTTACTGAATTAGGCGTATTTGGAGATTCCATGAAAGCAGCACATACGATTTCTTCATTTTCTATGTTGGAGGATCTATGGTATTTTTTTTGTATTGACCCCGTTTCTAGTAGGATAGTCTTCCACTTACGAATAGGTTTCCTTGACGGTGGAACTACACCTGGGTACCTTTCCCTAAAACACCTTATTGCTTCATAATCATTTTCAAAGGCAATAGCCCAGGAACAACATTTCACTTTTTGCTCAGTTGAAAACGGCATGGTAGATAAGACACTTTACAATGCTACTTAATAACAAATGCCAATGTTTATTACCAAATATGTTCATTGTTGTGGACACACGCAGTCAGCTGATAGATTTAAAATAGTCTAAACAGCTGTAGCTGTTCCTATTCTAAATAAAAGTAGGTTTACCCTTAAAATACGATTGCTGATTTTTTTTCCGCCATTTTGTTTGGATCAGTCAGAATCAAATGATACTCAGGGGTATTTCTTTTACATATGTGTTAGTCACGACTGTAGAATTTCAAGTCTGTAGCGCGCTCTATACGTCTGTCATATCAATTCAAAAATAGGGACACCCGGTACATTATACAAGCTATGGATTTTTATAAAAACAACAATTATTCTTCTCGCACAAAAATAAAAAGATTCTTCCATGCACAAAGTTTGAATATTTTAGGTTATTGTTTCATGTAAGTGAAGAATATTTTCTAAATATTTAATTTATGTTTTAAAATATGAATATTACCACACAAAATATTTCGCCACACTCGATAAAGAATTTAATAATATAAAAGATGAAACAATGTGGATTAAATATTACATTTTTTTTAAAGAGTTACAGGTTGCTATATATATAATTTTAAAAGCATAAAATAATTGAAACCAGAGTACACGCGCAGTATTTCTAATCTAAAAAGAACGCTTCTCTTTAAAACTAAACTCTTGTATGTACAGTATGTCTTTTTTTCGTTCTAGTTAATTCGATACTTTACGCGAAAGCTTACTTTTGCCACATTATTGAAAGAATTCTATTAATCTCTTCATAATACTCGTAAGTCCAAGAAGTAAGAATATTTAAGCGAGAGTTCATAAAATTACGTTTGTTTACAGTTCTAATTAAATTTTGTTATCTCAGCAAAGTTTCAAACACAAATTAATTTATCTATGTCTTCTTTCTTTTTATTCTGAGCACATCTGCAAATCTGTAGATTCGTTCGTTGACGTCGCTAAAAATAAATTTAAACAAAGAGACCTCATAGAAATTGTAATAGTAGAAACACTGCCAACTTACTTTCATTCATAAATTTGATCCATTCACATTGTACGGGTGGCTTTAGTCCTACAATAAAAACTGCTTGAAAGCATAGACGTATATTTATTATCATACGTTATTATATTTCTTGTTTGATAAGAAGATGTGTAGTGGCGGAATATAGAATTAATTTCAAAAGTTTTTAAAGTAAGTGATAATTTAAGTAATGGCAGATATTCATAGCAAAATATTTTAAATAGATTTTTGTTGATGATATGTAATAAACATCATTTTTATTATACTACATCGAAAAACAGCTGTTTTCTTTAACGGTTTATATACAAGTAAGTCCCGTGCATTACACAGAAAAGGTAGTTTGCACCACTCGGTAAATTTACCGTGCACCATTTGATTAAAAATAAAGATAAACTTTGCAGTTTTATGTAAACAGCAGATTACAACAATAAAACATTTATTTATAATTCCTCAGATAATATAGCATGACCTCTACGATGCGCTGGCGAAGGAAAGAATTTAAGCAAGTGGTGACGCCGAACGCTGGAGGGTAAGAGACACACGCTACTGTCACTGTTGTACAAGGCCTTCCAGACCGAAGTATTATGTTCGGGGCCCGGCAACAGCCCCCTCTGACCCCCACCACTCGAATCAACTCCGAGTCTGGTCAAGACCGACTCTACTACAGGCCGGAGCGCTGAATTCGTGACGTCACAGTCAGAGTGCTACCCGGCCGGTGACTCCCGTAAGAAACATACGGCGCTCCGACATACTCTGCTTTAAACTGGTCTACTGTCGAAACCCTTCGTCCTATTTCGCTGAAAATTTATACTTAACTAAATAATAAACCACTTAATACTAAAACATGTTTATAAGTAGTGTAGTACTTTTTTATCTATATAAAACAACGTAAGTTTCGAAGTTACATATATTGCAGTTTGTTTTAATGCTATATCTAGGTTTTATAAAAGTAACAGAAACCAATTATAATATAATAATTAGAGCGTAAACATTATAATTGATCACTCAAATTTATTTTACTGCAAATTTCTTTTACAAATTAAAATCTACGATTAAACTGCATACAATTACATTTTATTAAGCTCAAAAATTACCTTTGGTTATGAAATCGTGGTATACGCAGTCTTTATAAGTTAATTAAATTTATCCACTTTCCTTTTTCTTGACAACCTGGAGTCACAAAAGTTTGTTCTAACTTAAGAATAGTTATTGAGCAAAATATTGGACATTTTTTTAAATACTACGTGCACTATATCGGACAGAGGTTTCTGGCACTTTTCACAGTTCTCTGCGAGTGTACTGGCGCAGCTTCTAGACAAAGGTGGCACAGTAATTGTTTTTGTGAACATTATTCTTATATAAATAATTAAATAAGAATAACTCAATACAGTATATTTTTGTAAACAATGTGCATTAGTTTAACGGGCTCAAGATCAACAAAGGCAATAAATAATTTTAACCAATTTATTAAGTTGAATTGTTGTCCTTTGTCCAATAGTTTTTACAGTTATGCCAATCGAATGATTCGATAGAAAATAAAACAGACTGCACAAATTTGATTTTTGTGTTTTTTTATTAAAAAAAGTATGGTTTTTGAGTTATTATTAAAAATGGTCGAAATTTTGAAATGGGTTATTAGATTTGGTTAGTTATTTTACATTAACTTGGTCTTGACGTAATAATTAGCCGTGTCAAAGTTTGGATTCAATGGTTAAAACATTCTAGAGGTAAACATTATTTACTAAAAAAAATGTCGACTACTAAACGATAAACGGAGCCTTTTAGTACTTATGATTATTGGAAGTTCTTATTGTAAATGATGCAATAAACATGTAGGTGAATTAATTATTAGTCCTCATTTTTTAAACGACCTGTATATTGTAAAAAAAGTGTAGTTTTTATCGATTTTACACCTTTGTAATGATCATTTAATGTGAAATCTATCAAAATGTGCATACTGATCTAATATAAGATACAGTATGATTTGATTAATAAGTCAAAGTTTTTACTTAGGCCTACCTCCCTGCCCAACAGGAAGCAAACCGTGCATGGTAATTAGTACATTTATTTACGTAATTTATTTAATATTTACACAAGTAAAAGATTTTTACATCGCTATATCCCGTATTTCATGCAGGAATCAGATATATAAGTTTCATTATAAATAAATGACTCTGAAAATGTACAGGAACGTGTAAATGAAAAAGCCCTCCACTTACACTATGGCTGAGTTCAACCCAGACTGTGACGTAGCGGCTAGGGGAAGGGGGAAGCACTCCGGCCTGTAGTAGAGTCGGCCTTGGTCTGGTGCGCATCTCGATTCCACGGCCCTTGCTAGACCTTCTCTAGTATATTGCAGGTTAGTTCGAAAGCCTGAAATAACAGTAAATACAACAGTCACATGTGAAAGATTAGCATACACTTAGATAAAACCCAAGGAACCATTGAGCCTATCTTCATTAATCGAAGTGAACTCCTGAGTAAAGCATCCATAACAACACTAATTGCTTGATAAACATAAATTAATATCAAATAGCCTAGTAAGCTAATTGTTTTAAATAAAATGTAGTTTTAAGACTTCAAATTTTAAGAACTAATAGAAAGTGTGTAGTATAATTACAAGTATCGTACGTAACTCTCCCGATATGTTTTTCCGTGTTTTCATGAAAATCTTGCACTCGGATTCGCCTCACGCGGGAACCATACTATTATGGACGGGATGCATCCCACGCGCAAAATGTTTTTTAATATGTACTCAGTGTTTGTGTTTATGTGTTTTTTGTGTAATGTTTGACGACCTCGCAAGAGTGATAAGTGTCTGATGATGGAGTAAATCTCCGAAACGCGTCATACAAAACAGAGAAGAAAGTCACGTGACGGAAATAAAGTAAGTAATTAAGCTTAGTTATATTATGAATAGTAAATACAAATAATGAAGTATTATTACTCCATATTGTATTTTCTTCACATTTATTTTAAACTAGACAATAACATATACGATGTCCATAAACCATTTATAAAATAAAATATGAATATAGGGGTTGCCCTTTTCAGTTAAATATTTAAGTAGGGCTTTTTTACATAACATTCAGACAAGTTATACAAAATTGTAGTAAAAAAGCTGTGCAAACATAGATTAAAACATGCATTATGTTTAGATGTATTACCTTTTTTAAATTTCTTGGTTTGAGATTAACTTATCACTCTGATAAAACTATGAAATTTATAATGTTTACACGTTCCATAAGCTTTATAATCAAACGTTTTTACTTCGTTTAAGCTCATAATTGTACCTTATTCTTTATCTATAAAAATTATTCTTTAAAAAAATGTAGTTTTAAAGTGTATTGGTGGATTTATTTGAGCGATCTCAGTTTTAGCCAAAAAAGGAATATAGGTATGTAAACTAAATACATAATTCGAAGTAAGTTGGTTAAAATGTCAAAGTTTAGATTTCGCAACAAATGTGGTTAGCTGCAATGTACAGCATTTGTCTGTAGCTCACGTACTCTCTATATAAAACACTGGGTCTCGTTTCGGGAATACATAGCTAACAGCCGGGCGCAGACCACGAAACTGGGTCAAATAATATTAACCATATTTTAAACAAAAGCTAAATTCATGTTCAATAAATTGTTTTAATAAACGCATTAGGGCTGTAAACTATTAATAATGTCTTAGTTATATATGCACTAGTAGACTCCCGTGAAATATCACAGGCTGATTAATTAGTTACACATTAGAAATACACAATTTAAAACATCTGGTGTGCACATCACACAACTTTCCTTACCAAAATAGATGCTGTATCAATTACCAAATTTTACGAGCGAGAGATTGATGATACCATTTTCGAGTTAATAGGAGTATCCGTTTCGAAGAAAGCGGTACTAACTTCAAAACGGTTAATCCCACGGACCTGATTTTGGTCTCAATCGATTTCTCACCCCCAAAAATGTCAAGGTCGATACCAAACACGGCTAGTTTAAAAAAAGTCATTTTTGCCCCAAAAAAGGGCGTTTTTGAGGTCAATTTTTGAAAAAATGGAAAAAGTTGAGTGGGGTATCTTTTTTTGACATTCTTTTGGACGCTGAATCGAATGAGACCATTTTCAAGTCGATAGGAACAGCCATTTCGGAGATACAAACAAAATAACTTGCGTTTTTGTAATAACTTTTTTCAACGAATTTTTAAGGGTATATAGCGTACATAGCGTGTTAAGGGGGTCTGAGTAGAGTATGTTAGCAAAGTTTAATCAAAATCGTTAGAGGGGTTTTGGAGTAAATACCAAAAATGTGCTAAAAACTGGTCCCACGGTAAGACACCACCTCCGATTTGCTTCAAATTTACATGGGTTTAATTGTTTACGTGTTTGAAGATATCCTGTAAATTTCAGTTCGATCCGTCCAGCCGTTTGCCCTGTGCACTCCGGACACACACACACACACACACAGACACACAGACACACAGACAGACCAATTGCCAAAAATGCATTTTTTGGACTCAGGGGGCCTTGAAACGTAAAGATATTATGAAAACTCGACATCGAATTTTTGGGTCGATCGCAATACTTACCTTACCTAGTATAGGGTAAGGAAAGTAAAAACAAACTATTTACAAAACAAATTAAGGCCTACTTATCTAGGCCTACCTAAACATAATCCCAAACTATAACCTACACTGGGTTTGTTAAGTATTACAGTTGATGGGTGAAATCAGCTGTTAAACGAATAGGTAGGCCTATTTCTTCTTTAAATAAAATTTGTATAAACAAATATATTGGTGATAAAGGGTTGTATTTATATATAGTTTATAACCTCAAAGCAATATTACAACGTATATTATAGTATTCATTAGTTCTATAACTCACATTTATAAAAAGTCAAATTCACAAGAAATTATAACGTTTGAAGTTGTAAACATAACCCCAAACTATAATAAACTAGGTTACGTACTTTGCGTACCGTCAACAGTTCTGTCCTTTAATTGGCGACGACCGGTTTCGGAAGCTTTCGCTTCCATTGTCAAGTCATAAGAAATAAAAACACAAACAACAAAAAACACACCTAACACTAAATAAAATAACACATGTCTAACGTCAATAAATAAAAACATAAAACACACGACACATTTCACGTATGCTGGCCAGCTACTTACAGTACGATTTTTTTAACCGTGCCCTCGCGTGTAAAATTATGAAACTTTCACGGATACCCAGATAAGAACCATACGATTCGTATGATGTAAAAGAAAATTAATTACAAAACCTATTTCATATTTTAAAAATCAATATTACAAAAATGTACTTTAATAATGACATGAAATTTTCACACCGCTGGAAAGTTTTTTATTTGTTGGTCAGAGACAAAATGTTCGCGAGAAAGTTTTAGATAAAGGTCCAAATTAAATATTTTATTTGAAACATTTTTTCGTTTGACTTACGGTTTGCTCGGTACAGCGGTATAATGTGTGCGTTTCAATTAAAACTACACCTGACCAGGCCGTGCCGCCAGGCTGTTTCCGTTTACCGAGTTCGTCCTCATTTCATACACGTTATAAAATATTGTATGTTATACATATCATATTATATCAATAATTTTATTCGAATAGTTATTCAATCATTTTTGTTTATTCGAAATTTGTGGAACTGCCTTTACAATCCCTCCCCGCTACACCGCTAGCCCACCGCTCGATAGCCGAGCCGAGGGCACGGTTAAAAAAATCGTACTATAATACAGTAGTCGTACGAAACTAACCTCCACGTGATTGCTACCTCTACCCTACCCCCACTGCTCGCTGCTTATCCTATTCCCTGGGCTCGGTGTATTTATGTGGTTAATGGCGTTGAACAACACGTTAGAACTATATTTTAATTTCTCGTTGAAACCCAAACTATAATCTACACTGGATTTACAGATGATGGGTGAAATCAGCTGTTATATTATATGTTCAACTCATGTTCGTACGCTCGTACACTCGCTTTTATAATGGTTGATAAAACACTAATAATAAAATATTGAGTAATTACATTATACATTACTTTCATTAATGACCTTGTAAATGAAGCCCTTGTATTTTATTAACCCTATTTTTTTTTAATTTCAATTCATATGTATCAAACTGTTTTGATAAATAGATTATAATTAAGCACTATTTACCATGTTTTAACATCATGGATGGAAATCAACAACTTAGACTGAAATACTATATAGATCACTGACCGATGCAATGCTTTTATTAATGCAACCTTGATATGCAGAACACTTCATTGTCAGATTACAAACAGCTTGCCTGAAACACATATTATTATTCCCTATTATAAATATCTTTTGAAACTAAATGCCCACACGTTATGGTGACATTTTTATAGTATATTGGAGCTGTTTTTACTTATTATCAGCTAGTAAGTTAACATTAGAAATAAATTATTTAACACACAAGTTTTCTGGACATCATCATCATCATAAACGTATTTATTAGAAATCAAAATATCAATATTACAATCTGTATTGGTTTTATTATTGGGTATGCCTTGATAAAAGTTTATAGTTACCCTTGGCTTAGCTCACTTTTGGTACAAATTTGCATATATATTAAAAGGTAAAATTTTTATTAATTTCATTGAATTTTAAAAGTATCTCGGGTTAGGCACTCTGCTGGCATTGAATATACCTCCTCAAATTTATTATACGCATTCATCTCACTCTAGCAAAGTTCAAAAATTATAGGAATTGTTAATTTCGGATTTGGTTACTGAAAGTCTTTTAAAGATTTTTAATTATATGTAATTTAAGTTCTATTGTTCATTTCCACGCATTAAATTGTTCATATTTTAAATAGTTAATATAGAGTATACCAATCTCTATTAGAATTAAGTCACTGTTCGTATTACTATTCCATTAAACTTAAAACAAATTAGCACTGTTTCATGAAAACATCTTCTCACTTCAATGGCTACTGTAGAACTCCTTTAAAAAGGGCGCAGGTTTTGGGTTCATGAAGCGGTCGGCACTACGGGGTTCACATCCTTCCTTAGAGGTCTCTTGTATTTATTCGCATTTCCCATTGGTTGTTGGCGGATGAATACCATGACGTCATCGGAGTAGCTTCTTTCTGCTAGGTCATCATTAATTTGCTTGCAGTCTCGTTTGGCGTAATAAATATAGTGCGTTTACTATCGTATTTTTCTTGGTTTGTCTTTTAAGTTTTTGATAATTATTTTTGCATTACAGATGCGTTTTCATCTTACTGTTATAGTTTTAAATAAAATATTATTTATCGTAAAGGATTTTACCGCGACAAAATAAACTGACTTCTGATTAACTGACCTACATTTACACAGCTGTTTCTTTTCTATCTTAACATGGTCTAATTTATATACATTGATACTGTCTAATGACTACTTAAATAATAATATGGATTACAACAGATAATTATTCAGATCTAACAATTTGATTTGTATACGCTAAACGTTTATTTTATTGCATTTGGTTACGTAATTTAGCGGTCCACGCTAGTACATCGTTTTTAATTCACGATCGGCTCCGATAGTGTATGCAATGATTACAAATGGAATTGCGATTGTTTTTGCTTGGAGCCTTGTTATTAATAATGTGTGGTTCTATGTGAAGTGTTTTGTGATTGATAAATAAATATATGAATGCATTGTAGTGCTTTGTGTTGTGAAATTATATTTTTCTATGCATTATTTTGTTTTGAAGGTTACATTCGGTTAGGTTACCATTGCCTTTTACAATAGGTTTGTTTTGTATTACTTATCTAGTTTGCAACTATACATTGGTTGTATTGAATTTAACATCTAGATATGGTATTGACTTTACATTTGCTTGACTTTTAAAATTTCTATAGCTAGGCTATGTGTATTTCTATTGCATCATAGGCTAGGCTACTGTATTCAGTTAGAATGTCGGTTCTACAAGGTTAGGTTCTTGGTAGGCTACTTTTACATTGGGTTTGATATATATTTGTGATTTTGTACTATTATACACATTAATTCCATTTTTAAATGTTCAAATATGGGAAGCTTTTAAAGATATTTTCGATTTAAAGATATCTTGAGACTAGTGTTTTTTGTCAACCATACAATTTGTTCTAATCTATACAGTTTGATCTAACTATTTTAAAAGTTCATTTCAAATGTTTGTGTATAGTTATAGTGAATTAATTCGACCAAATTTAATTATATTAAGAAATTGGTGCGCCTATTTAGAGTGTAAAATGCAACTATAATTATTTTACTAAGTTCAAGGTATCTTCTTTAAACTTTTGTAAACATGTTTAAGAGTTAATATAACTTCAAATTCTTAAATATTAAGGAGATTTAAATTACGTTTCTTGTTGTAATATATTAGGTTAAAACAGTAAGACCTCCATAAACCACATATTTTGGCTTCACATAGATCTGTTTTGGAGGCCTATACTAACCATTGTTTATTGACTGTTATGCTCCCATTAATTGGAAGTATAATGTGTGCACCGCGTTACTCCAGCCCGTCCCTCCCATTAGTTCGATACTGCAGTGCTGATCTCGTATATTACGTTATTTTGTGAACTAAATCTGTCCTAAATCCTTTAAAATTACGGTGGGCATGTTGTAAACAATAAAATATTATAAATACAACGTACTCAAACTTTAACAAATTATAGTATGTGGTTTTATGGTAAATTAAAAAAAAAAAATTTAACAAGGCCAATAAATTTAGTACCATATTTAATTTAAAAACATAGTTGTTATTTACCTAATACAAAGTTAGATATACTAATGGAAAGTCATTGCACATTACATTTGATGGCTTATATCTTTTGACCGAAGTTTCTTTTTGGAATTTAGTATACCAACTAAACTGTATAAAATTGGATTAGTATCTAAGCTGCTTGTAGCTTCGCTTGATACTGTGTACGTTAAATGTAAGGATCATTTAATATGTGCATTACTAAAAGTAATTTCATTTGTTGTGCCTTTGAAAACCTTTGGAATCTCTGAATGGATAGGAAGTAAGTAGGACCTTTCCCCGTCCTAGATTCCTTCCCGATTGGTAAGTGGGTGATAGTGAGTTTATAATGTGTAATGCATAGTTTATATTGTGTGACTACACGTCACTTATCATTTAAAAGATAAACAAACTACAGTTAGAGGTGATGGATCAGACAATGCTGCTGAAGTTTCAGTATGCTAGTTTGTGATTTGTTAAAGTTTGGAATTAGGAAGTTATTGACGTTTTGTGTGTTAATCACCACACCTCAAGTACTTGACTTTCTTTGAAACTATTCTTTTCGCAACAAAGCTTCGCCAGCTATTGGACAACGTTTAAACAAACACTAATAGCCATTTTCATGCAATAATAGAATTTTCAAAATACTTTTGTTACATTTAAACTTGTATACAATCAGTACATTTACATATTTATTTAAGTTTTACTGAATTACTGATATAAAAAATACGATATATTTAAATGCGACAAGAAAACATAATAATTTAACGATGAATTTAATGTTAACACACTGTTAACATAAAATACACCATTTGAATATTTAGTTATAGTTGGAATTATATAGATAACTTTCTTTTTTTTTTTGAGTAAGCATATACCGTATAGAGGGAAATATTCTCAAACATATGTCTTGTTTCATCTTAGTTTGTTTTAGTGGGCCAGGAAAAAACTATTTATACAGAAGTGTGATAATCATGGAAAACTAATCAGCTCTTTTTAATCTAATTTAATATACATAATTTAATTTACAGAATATGATTGGAATGTATTAAAGATATATTCATGGTGTGGTAATAGTACAGCCTATTTCGTTACAAGTATCTAAAACACATTTAGGACGAGTCTCGTACGATATTTTACATCATACTACTGAATAAAATTGTTGTTTTTCATAGCAGGAAATCGACACTGCAATTAATTCAAATCAAGTTATTAAACGTAAGTAAATCAACACCATGCTACAAATCAAGTTATATAACCAAAGTTACTTAAACGTAATGTTTAAAGTGCAACATTATGGACATTTTATTAAACGTAATGTGTTTAGTGCAATGTGAATAATTAGTTGGAGTGATTTTTAGTTTGTTATTTTGTTATAAACAAATGCTCCTAAGAAACAGCTGACAGTAGTCGACTACTAGCAGGTAATGAAATCAGCTGTTTTTATTACTGGTCACTTCTGTAATTAGCTGTTTCCGGACTATGCATGTATTGAAAGTTGTTGAATTTGAAGTAGTATGATGTAAATAAAAATACAATTATTAGAATTAAGTTTAAATGCAACTTACTCATATTACGTTTCTAAAGTAGTAACCATTGAATACATACAAATTTAGATACGATTGTATTCATAATACACACGTGATACATAATAATTATAAATTTTATTAAAATTTAACTTTTCGAATGTCCTACTTAAAGGGAGGAAATTGTTTTGGTCAAAAAATGCAAAAAATTATGTTGTCATAAAAAGATTCTGCTATTTCTCCTGTTTAAGAAAATATATAACACTAACTTTTAAAAAATAATATATGCATGTATAAATGACATATATACGACAGAGTGCGCTCGGTTTAAAGTGACTTGATTGTCATGTGAATACAATAAAATTAGTTTTAAATCTCATGTACTTAAACAATACTATTTTCATTAGTGTTAGGTCTGTCTGGTAAGGTGTATTCAAACCATGTACTAGACTGTGTTGTCACGGTTTAGTATTTTGAAATATGATTATTTTAAATGCAACAAAATAAATGTGTAAAACTTGAATACCTAGAATCTTATGTCATTGCAACCTTAATTGTAAGCAAAGGTAAACCCATACAACTTGTCACGTCTTCTAGCTACGTTTGTCGCTCTGCTACAATCACATTTTTCAGGAAGGACTAACACAGATGAAATCTAACATAATAATAATACATGATACCATTCATATATGTATTCTAGATATTAGGAAATCACAAACTATACATATATAGCAGCCAATCTCTTATAATAGCTTATATATATCTAGAGATTTTAATATGATATGGAGTTTTTAGTTTTATAATTGTAAGACTGGCCTCAATTTGTTTAAATTTCGTCCATTAATAATATTAATCAATAATAATATACATTTTAGACTGAAATGTAGTAAAAACTGTTTGTAATAATTTATTTATTAGTACTTGTATAAGGTGGAACCTGAAATTGTCTTAATGCTGTGAATCTGCTAAACTTACTGTAATCAGTTTTTTTTTGTACTCAAGTTTTACTGTGGTACAATAATATCAACATTTGTAAATATTCGGACATTTTATTTAGTGTAAAGCTATTTTAAAACAACTTTAGTTTATCATTAAACCCATTACAGTACAGTACTATCCAAGTCTCAGTTTACTTAGTTCTGTTTTACTTTTGACTTGTGACGGAAATATGTTTCAACAGGATATTAAAACGTAGTGTAGTTGTATGGTCCACCACTCAATAATGTGGGCACTAGTCCATTCGTTTCCGCGTAGCACCTAATAGTCTAGGATCTGGGGGGGGAGCATGCATGGAAAGCCTGACGCAATTTTATTTCTGATTATTGTTATAGGCACTATGGTGATCATGGTGGCATGTAAAGCTAGAAATGATTTCAGCGAGTATTTGGGAAGAAGAACACTTAAAGTGGATAGAAAGAGCAAACATGGCGCAGTTTAATATACTTAAAGATCTGTCATATAATTTAGCGGATAAATCATATATAGTTGATAACCATGGTCGAGGGTTTATAAGTACAATTATGAGAGCTAGAGCCGGACAACTAATGTTAATTAAATTTTAGACCTCAAAGAACTACTTTTACGTGCTCATTGTGTAACTCTGGAGAAGATGAAAATGTAAAGTATTTTATAGGAAGTTGCGCTGTCCTTGCAAGTATAAGGAGCAGGTGGCTAGATAATGTTTTGTTGTCACGGCGAGAGTAGTATTTAGACGGAAAAACTGGCATCAGTTGGTAAATTACATCTGGGAGAGTAAGAAAAACAGAGATAATTTGATAACAGAGTTTAATTATTAGTTTTGAATAAATATCGGTGATCTATTACAATTTATATGTATGTCTTCTTATGTATTTGTATACCTGGGTTTTTCGTAGGTAGGGGAAGAACTGGGTGTGCTTACGTGCCTGCTAGTCGATTGTATAATTGTTATAAAATAGATTTTTTAAGTTGCTGAAATGTTACATTTTTCTTTTTGTTTGTTTGTTTAGAATAAGTTAATAAAAAATGCAGTATGTATAATTTTGTATGTAATCTATTTTTATGTGATATGGCTATACATTTATTTAGTCCTACGAAATATAATGTATATTTGTAACAGTTGTGGCTTGGGTAAGTGCTTTGTTGCGCACAAATATGATGAATAGCTGGTAGGCAATATATTAACACTCAGTTATTTTTCTTTTTTTGAGATAGGATAACTTATCTTAATTCAGTTGGGAGCATTTTTGTTTTGAGTTTGTTTGGACATGGATCTTTAATTTGATTATATAGGTTAAGTCTTAGTATGTAAGTAAACATTGCAAATAAGAATTGTGTATTAGACTAGGAAATAAGGCAATCGCTACTCTGGTAGACGACTATAAAGGTCATGCCATAGTTTGCATAGTTTCAATTGTCTATTTTTAATACTACTAACTTTCGAATGGTTAAGGTTTTTATTTTTTATTGTTATAGAAGTATTGAATTTTTGGTTTTATTTTATGTTAATATTAATAAATGAAATTATTATTATAGTGATCATGAAAAGCCATGTCGTCGCCCCCAGCGTGGTTGACATCACCAGGGGGAAGGGATGAATATGGTGGGGGTGCCGTTTATTAAAACGCTTATAACTTGAGAACCGTTCAAGATAGAACATTGGAAAACCCGACAATATACTCCATAAAATATGAGCTTTAAAAAAGGTTATCACGTTTATAGTCGTATAGTTGTTGGTTAATGAGTAAAGAGCATTTTTATTGGTAAATTAACAAAAATGGTGATCAAAACTCAGTAATATAAGATAGACGGTTTCACACTTAGGACTCTGTTAAAGGTTTTTATATTTTGTTTTATCAGGCCAGATTTGCTGATTTCCTTTGTTCAAATATACTTAAAATATAAAATACACTTTTCTTTGTTAAAGAATATTATGAAATCTGTTTTACTGGAATGCCTTGAATAATACTTGATTTCTAGAATCAGAGTATCATCATCTTCAAATTCAACCTGACTTTGCATTTCTGTATTAAAGCAACACGTGGTTAAGTGAAGTTTGTAAAGGCAACTTAATTGATAATCCCAGCTAAGCTTTAATGTCAGAATGGTGCAGCAGTCAGCATCATTAACATTTACAATATAAGCTAAGTGCATTTTTACAACTTATATCATGGAATTAGTAAAGTTGCATTCTTTTAGATTACAAATGATTTATTATAAAAGTTAGTTATGTTCATCTTATATTTATTAATAATTGGAATCATTAGTGGGAAACAGGAACTAAGTGTAAATTGACTATGGTCAGATCTCTGTTGAAATAAAAATGTAAATAATCCTCACTATTACTGTCTTGTCATTTGATAGGTCCAGAAATAGTTAAAATGACAATAAAATAGTGAACAACTTTGAAGCACGCGATAAAAACATCTGATTGTATTCTTAAAGAAATGTAATTATACAGGGTGATCAACTCAATATGGAAATCATTGGGATCTCGGAAACTATAAATTTCTCGAAAAACTTTAAATTGGAAAACTTCCCTGGTTTTTAATTTTAAAAATATTAAATTCATTTAAATAGGGTGTTACAGTAGTTTTACTCTTCAACCTTTTTCCAATGAGGCCACCTCTCTAATTTAAAAAAAATCAAACGCCATAATATGTTTATTGCATGAACATTTATGTTTTTTGGTAGAACATATTATTTTATGAACTTTTGTTCTTTGGAATTTTTCTTAAAACACAGCCGTTACGGAGCTAAGGGCTGTCATGTGTAAAATAAATAATTATGGCAGCCATATTAATTATTTTTAATATGAATTAACGTAATGCATTGCTTAACTTGTTGGAATAGATAATATTAAAATTAAAATTAAATACAGTAGGCTTACAATTAAGACCTTTACCTTTAACAAAGTTGTTTTCAGAAGAGCGACAGCTTGCATTTACACTGTTTGGGAGGGGGGGCACTTTGAAAATCTATAATTAGCATTGGAAATTCTCACTGATGATTAATAATCAATAAAACAACTTTGGTATTTATAATATTTGAACTTTAAATATAACTTGCAATACCTCTTTGTTTTTCTATATATATAATCCAAATACCACTCACTGACTCTCAAAAACCACTGAACGGATTGGAATTAAATTTGGTATGTAGGTGCTCGCTATAAGAAAGGTGTTAAACAAATTCGAAATTTTAGGGGGAGGGGGGTTGGGGGGAGGTTAGGAGGGGGGTCAAAGTTACTAAAAAAACCAAAGAACGGATTGGAATGCAATTTGATAGGTAGCTTCCTCTAGAGCCCTAGGTGTTCGCTAAGTAAGGTTTTAAAAAAATCGAAATTTTAGGAGGGTTCGGGTGATCAAAGTTACTAAAAATCCCCGTAAGAAATACATAGTGTAATATATTTATTGATATATATATATTTTTGTTAATATTCATTTAACTTTGATTTCCCGTGCAAAGCCGGATTGGGCAGCTAGTACAAATATAAAACACAAAACGTATTTAACATAAACGTAATAAAATGTGTGGATTTTGACTAAATTCATTTTGTAAACGTTGATTTAATTAAAGTATCTTTAGTAAAGGGCAGGTACCTAATATCCTTAAAATGGACATTGCTAGAAGAACGGTAATAAGCCAGTCAATCAATCCTTGCTTAAAAATGATCTGCAAGGATCCTTATACTCTTCTCTGTTGATAATATAATGGATCATTATGTTGGTAATATACTCAATGAATCTTAGTGAAAATAACCAACTGCCAATTTGGGTTCCAGAAAAATAAATGTTTGGGTATTTAAATGTTGTTTAGTGATTTAGTTGATTTTGTAGTAGGAAATTTGATAGGAATAATCAAGTTACATTTTTAGATTTTAGTAAAGCTTTTGATTCTTTACGTTTAGTGAAATTTCAGAATTGTTAAAGGACGTATTTGAGGCTGGTAGATCTTTGGACAGGTTTGTAGAATTCTTGAGTCAAAGGAAAATGGTAGGTAGTGAATGAAATTAGGAAACAATAACTTTATTGAACGAAATTTAAAAACTTGAATGCTGCAGGTTTGAACCTAATTTATATAAATAGTTTATGTTAACATTTTATCTAAATTCATTACAAAAACTGCAAGCTCTACATGTTACGCGGATGATGAATGTAGACGGTGCGGATATAATATTTCACAATGGTTTGAACATAATGTTTAATTTGTGTCGTGATAGCGGGTTAGTTATAAATAATGATACAAATAAAGTTATTATTCATTTTAATGTTTGCAAATTACGAAAGATAACGTTACATTGTTATAATTGTTTATACAGTTGCTTACTTAGTGAACATGTGGTATCTATGGAGACTTACAATATTTAGGAATATGCCTAAATATTGGAAAACATTTTAACTGGGAACAAACTCATATGAGGATTGACATAAATACATGTTCATGAAACAAATTACTGTAAAAACAATACTTGCCCTTCAACAAAATATGTTTGATTTATAGTGCTGTTGTGAACAAGCTGATAAATATTGCAAGCATGAGATAATATTTCATGTTCACAGACTGATTTGTTTTTCCAAATTTGTATCAGTTAGAAAGCTCTTTAAGTATTCAATTGTGACGGAAAACTATTAAAAAAGTAATTTAAAGATTAAGACTTGACACCCTTACCTCTTCCGGAATCGATTTTAAGATTTTCATAGATTTAAATTCAATGTTTGGGCAAGAGTCAAAGAGTTCTTGTACCACTATATTAATGATTTAAAAAACGGTTTTAAAGATCCAAACAAACTTTTCTAGTTATAAAAAATTAAAAGTTAAAACGTTTATAAAATAAATATTTTCCATCCTTTCTGCAGGTTTTAACTGTGTAATTTGTTTGTAACATAATATTTATACTTTTGAAATCATTTGAATTTTGTGTTTGTTATGTATTTATAAAATACTAGCAGGTACCCGCGGTTTCACTCTCAAGTACAAATAAAGAACTATCGGGTAAATATTGGACCAAAACCATAAACACCCTGATTATAATATAAAATCTAGAAATTCTAAATTCTCCAGATACAATAATTAGAACCATGGGAGGAGTAGTAAAATTTAAAACATTTTAAAACCAATTTAAATAGTTTATTAATGATAATACGTTTTTTCATTAAAGTGTTGCACCCATTAAATACAAAAATACTATATTTGTATGTTATCTTCTTTGTTACTTACTATGTAAGGTCAAATAAATAAAATGTATATACACAAAAAGGTGGAGTAAAAAGTTTATGGTTTATGTTCTACCAACAGTCCCACGTGTCCCTTCTCCCTTTACTTTATGTAAACAGTAATTCCTGGATACGATGTGTTTATTATTGACACTATAATTTTAAATAAACTATATATAGAAGTACACCTTTGGAGGGATTTTAGGCAACTGAGTGTAATTATTGTTTGTGTTTTATTTTGTAAATAAAGAATAAAAGGACCATTCTTAAAAATACCTCTAATTACAATATTAAAAACAATTCAATAGAAAATATAATTGCACTAACAATGGTACATAAGAAAATTATTTGTCAATATACATTTTAAGTTAACATTAAGAATGAAGATAAAAATAATAACATTTCTTCCAAGTGTGCCAGCAATTTGGTTTATAGGATGGCATGCAATTTCAATAGAGTATAATATTTTAATAGAGTAAGAAATGTTAAAGTATACAGAGAGGAAGAAAGCGATTTTACCAGGAGCACTATAACATGGAACGGTAAGAAATAATAAAGTACACTTAGAGAGTTAGAGACATTTTACGAAAAGCACTATAAATGTAACATGTAACAGTAAGAAATCTTAAAGTATAACAGAGGGAAAGAGAGATGGGAGGAAGGGGGAGAGCAAGAGATAAAGAGATTTTACCAGGAGCACTCTAATATGACATGGTAAGAAATAATAAAGTACACTTAGAGATGTAGAGAGATTTTACTAAAAGCACTATAAAATGTAACAGTAAGAAATCTTAAAGTATACAGAGGGAGAGAG
>JAGFPH010002845.1:102796-117403 GCA_018207615.1 Philaenus spumarius | reverse complement strand
TATAAAATGTAACAGTAAGAAATCTTAAAGTATACAGAGGGAGAGAGAGAGAGGGGGGAGAACAAGAGAGAGAGAGAGAGAGAGAGAAAGAGATTTTACCAGGAACACTCTAACATGAAATGGTAAGAAATAATAAAGTACACTTAGAGAGATTTTACTAAAAGCACTATAAAATGTAACAGTAAGAATCTTAAAGTATACATATTGAGAAAGAGAGAGGGAGGGAGAGGGAGAGAGAGAGAGAGAGAGAGATTGTACCAGGGAGCACTCTAACGTGGAACTGTAAGAAATAATAAAGTTCACTTAGACAGGTAGAGATTTTACTACCAGATGGTAGCATTATATCCAGGAACTTGTATTTATGTTTAGCCGTATAAATAAGTTTAGAATTTAGTAAAATATGCACCTTTATACACCAATCAATTATACATGTATTTAGATTTTAACCAATTTTCGAGTACTGTATAAGTATCCAAGTCAACGGTAATAATATTTACTATCAATATAATAAGTCAAATAATATAACATCTTGTTTTTATAATTCCATTATATATATTTAACACATAAAATAAAGAAACTATTATAGATTAATAATTTTTACTCTCTACGAAATAGACAGATATAATTAGAGTTTTGAAATAAATATACTCTCTTAAAAGTTTTAAGATTGCTATAAAACTTTTAACCAAATAAGGATGGAGACTATATATTTTACGAACCCTTCCTCTTCTAAATTTAGTGAAAAGACTAAATTTTGAATGTAAAAAGGGATCGACTGATGCCTCATTTAAAAAGACCCATTGAAAGGTTAAACTTGGGTTGAAGAGATTTTCGTTTGAAGCTTCCACAATCAAAGACAAACTTTTTACTTTTACGAGAGAGTGGAAATAAAATGAAGTTTATGTCTTTATACATGAATTCTCAGTTTTTCAGTAATGTCACAATATGTACTCATACAAATTATACAAATAATCTGTATCAATGTTTAAATGACTTATACATATTAAATATAATTGATTTAAGTTAAATCCAGAAAGATTTTATAAAACTTTAACAATAAAAATGTTGTTTAACAATGTAGCCTACTTTATGATTCGATTAAAATTATAGTAGTTAGAGCTATAATATTATAATATATGATATTATTTATTTGGGCATAAAAACTAAATAATAAAACTAATTAAAATATTATTTATAATTACACATTTTACATAGCATTTTGTAATACAAGACATAAACAAAGTTTAAAGAGTTTTAAGTTCTTCTTAATCTGAAATTCCTTAGTTTCATGTCAATCTGTATTTTCGCTGGAATCAATTTTAAGTGAAGTATTTTGTTAGGGGTGGAAATATAACTCCAACTGCCCAGGATTCAAAGTTACGGCTCACTAAGGTTCAAGGAGTATAATCATAGAAATAAACCAGTCCCTACGTTTTACAATTTACTATATTTTACTATCAAGTGGTTTAGTGGTACACTCTCTACAAACAAAACTACAATGAATAACTGATTCTTTTAACACTAATCAACTTTTTTACTCTAACTAATCAATTTGGCAATGCTACCCCAAGACGAAACACCCAAAGAAATAGCTATGTCCGTGTAATGATGGCTCGAATGGGCTTCTACTTTAATTTAAATTTAAAAAAAACATAAACACTTTTATAATGGATATCTGACAATCTGTTCACCTACCTATTTACCAAAGTTCTCTCTAACTGGAATTCTCGTAGCCAAAATGGTCGCTTTCCGACCAGCAGCGTTTTCTCCCCTTCACAGGAAAACTAACTCTGTCCCACAGAGTCTCCGCCCGGCACACAAGAATACTGGTCCTAGATCTAGGTCAGTTTGACCCTTTTAGAGTTTGTCAGATTATCCAATTGTGTCTTTGTAAGTGTGTCTTGTTAGAGTCAGCTATTTCATAACATTTTGCACTATTGCACAATGAATCTCCTCTTTCTGTGTCTTCGTCTTGGGCTGGTAAATTCTAAACTATTCTAAACTTTATTTTAATTATATTTATCTATATTTATTTCTTAAATCTACTCTTTAATCTTAACAGTTTCTCACGTAAGCTAAGATTTTGTTTTGTTTTCAATATAAACAATAAACAAGCAACTACTTTGAGAATGTATGTAGTAAAATAAATTTATTAATCTGTACTAAAAAAAATTGTATAAACTTCCTAAGTTTGTACCTATTTGACTCAATAATATTGTTCAAATTTAGACAAAACTTTTAATTGCGTATTATGCATTCTATCCTAAGCTTCACGCCTACGTATCATTTTGAATTATTAGAAGTAAGTTGTAACAAAATTTTGGCACTACAAAGATATGTCCCCTTATTTTAATTAATAATAATGTTAATCAACTATTGCAACTACAACCTAGTTATATCTAAAGACAGTAACATAATGATTTAAATTTTAAGTATTTAATAAAGAAATTCATATTTTAATGTGATAAACCTATTAGTTAAAACAAATTAGATGGTTGGACGACCAGTAATATTTAAAAAATGGCAATTCTAAAAAGAGAATACAATACAAGAAGAAAGGTAAGTTGATTATCCTTTTAAGAATAGATAGAATATATCTATATATATATTTATTTGTTGTTTATGTGTTTTAGCAGTATACAAAATACAGTTGCAACATTGCAGAGCGTTTTCATCGGTGTTAATCTATACTCATATTATAAAGAGGTAAAGTTTGTTTGTTTGTTTGTGTGTTTGTTTGTTTGTTTGTATGTAGGGGGTAATCTCTGGCACTACTGAACCGATTGAAAAACCAGTTTTACTAATAAAAAGCTACGCTATCCCTGAGTAACATAGGCTATAATTCATTTCGATAAAAACCGTTTTTTATTCCAATATTTGTAAATTTAGTCGGAAAAAATTCTTAGGTTAGGCCCAGAATGATAAATCAACACATGTATTTACATTTATTACCATAGCAACCAATTAATAACAGATAATATAGCTGTTAGCTCCAATATTTTCATTAACAGCTGATTTCAAAATTTGAAGCAATTATTGATGTATTTCTAGCTTTTAGGTTAGGGTTTTTAAGTGTAGACCTGAGCCTTGCTGGTTCTTTTAACCATTATTATAACTGCTGTTATAAAATATAAGAAATAATTTAATTTGAACATTTGACATTATTTACCATTTTAGTTTTGAGGTTATCATTAATCCTACACCTTTATTATAAATAAAACATAACATATGTTTTTAGAAGGTTACATTGGGGGTTGGCGTGCGGAGCACGCAGGGGTCTCCCCTAGTTAATAATATATTTGGTGTACAGGTTAGGCTTAAATAATATAATTCAATAGTTTAATGGTGTTCACCCTTTAAAAATTTGTCCATTTAAATGTGTTTTCATATGGGGTTATTAATCACTAGGTCTATATTATAGTTGGTGTAAATTTTAGGGCTAGATAATGTAATTTAATAGTTTAATGGAGTTCGCATATTAAAAATGTTGGTCCATTTGAAATGCATAGTTAAGCTAATTGAAGTATTTATTACCTTGTTACCTAAATACCTCTAAACTTTCATTAGAATATTTTTCTCAGTGGTGTTTGTATACCCATATCAAACAATAATTTTACTTTGATACATTAATAAACAATTTGTTGTTCTAATTTTAGGGAAGGGTTTGTTTAAAAATAGGCATAAGGTTATTTTTAAGTAAAGTTATATTAATACTTATGTTATATTTCAAACTTGCTTCTTTGATTAAGACAATTAATATGATTAACCATCTTAATTTTGTAGCAACGACTAATTTACTGTAGTTTTATTAAGAAGTAACGATTAATTTGTGTGTGAGTTAGCAATCGTGTTACGTACGCGCAGCTTGGGTGTTCCATAATATTATACAAATATTATTTTCTTAAGTGAAAATGCTAAATACTAAGAAAAATGAATGTAAACAACGTTTGATTAGTTTGGATTGATGGTACATAAATAAGATGATGATGATGCTGAACATCACGAGTTCTGTTATGAAACATTCTATGATTATAGAAGATTAAGTCACTAGAGAAGCAGAACGTGGTCTGGCAATTGTTCATCTCATTTTAAATTATGCTCAGATTACATTTTAGTTAAGAGTTTATCCATCCTAACTCAAGTGGGACGTCAATTCTGTAATGTTAGACAAAACAATTAAAGTCTGTAAGTTGTTTCGTTCAGTGATTTAGACCATCTGCCAAGTAAGTTTAATATTTCACTTTTAGAATTGGTTATTATTCACGAAAGTTGATAAGCGAACTTAATAAGCGTGCTAATAAACTAAATAAAGTGTAATGTGTAAGAAATAGGGTTAAAGTTGCCTAGACGAGCTAGGAAAGGAGATATTTACAAAATATTTAAACGGTCGTATACAGGGACCAATATACTCAATTTCTACAAATCTAAAATCATTGCAGCATTTTAAAAAAAGTACACATCTACTCTACAAATCTATATTAATCTTATAAAGAGGTAAAATTTGTTTGTTTGTATGTAGGGGGTAACCTCTGGAACTGCTGAACAGATTGAAAAAAACGTTTTACTAATAAAAAGCTACACTATCCCTGAGTAACATAGGCAGTAATTCATTTTGATCAAAATAGGTTTATTTCAATATTTGTAAATTTAGTAGGAAAAAAAACTTATTTTAGGTCTAGACTGATAAATCAACACATGTATTTACATTTATTACCGTAGCAACCAATTGAATAAAAGAACAGATAAAACAACTGTTTGCTCTAATATTTCCATTAACAGCTGATTTCAAACTTTGAAGCAATTATTTGTATTTTTAATTTTTAGGTTAGGTTTTTATTAAAGTGTAGACCTGAACAATGCTGGTCCGTTTAACCTTTATTATATCTGCTCTTATAAAATATACGAAATAATTTGATTTGAACATTTAACATTGTTTACAATCTTAGCTTTGGGGTTAACACCTTTATTATAAAGAAAACGTAACATGATTATGTGTATAGAAGGTTCCAACGGGGGGTTTCCCCTAGTATATTATATTATACTCGATGCACCCGTGGTAGATTTAACTATTTTGATGAAAAATTTATTGTTTATTAAGGTTAATAGCCTATTGTAGAATCAATATTAGTTAACATTTCATAGTTTTTGTATAATAAAATAACTGGGTTCCATTGCTTAACAATTTTTAATTTCTATTCGTTTTCAATTACGATGACTGGTTAATCGTTAATAAGATAATCGGTTCATGAAATCTTCTTTGAGTATAAACACAATTTTGACAATACTAATACACAACACAGTGAACACAACAATTAGGTAAACAGTAGTTTTTCAGTCGGAAAACAAGTCCTGCACTGAAGGCTACTGGTTAGTTTGGACTTTACATAAAGTTCATAATCCTTCTTGAAGATTTGAAGAGGATGTCCCTCTTATATTTGAAACCAGTAAAAAAAAAATAAGTAAAGGCTCTAAAGTTACGGACTTAATTAATTATTTCACTAACCTATATAAAAAATAATAAATTTGTATTTTCAAATAATCACTCCCTAATATTTAGATTATCACAACGTTGTATCACCATGGAAAAAAAATGAAACTGCACGAAAAAAGTTACCAAAGAAACAAAGTATGTTCTCTAATAAAATCATAAAAGTGAGCAGGAAACATATCAGTCGGAAATTAGTCGGCAAGAGAATGAAGATGTGCATGACGTAAGAGTGATATTTATAGATGATTAATATTAAAAGCAAACACGTTTATAGCTCAGGAACTAAAGCACAGGTTTAGCTGCAATTACTATTCTAATAAGTTCTATCCCTAAAATCTTAACTTAAATTCAGTTGAAATATTTGAAAAATAAATTTATATAACTGCAGAACTGTTAGTTTGAAAACTATGTTGAATCCACGCACGCACTCGCACAAACACGCATAAAGAGTAGTATGGAAAATAAATTATTTTATAAAGAATGTTCACACAGTTTAAACAAAAATGTATGCTTAAATATGTTGTCATGGTACTTCGTCGTACTTAGTGATTCGTTCCAAATGCATCCCATTTTACCAATTGTGTAAACTATTTGAAGTAGCCTATGTATTTGATGTATGAATATTTTCCCAAAAATTCGTTTTCGGTAAGCCTTTAGTATGGGTATTTTAAAAGCAGATTATACCAGGGAATGGTAACTTTTGTAAATATTATGATAGGAAGTTTTGTAAAGAGAAAGCGCTAATTGATTAACAAAACCATGTAATACATCATTTTCTACTTATATTACTTACGCAATAAAAAATAACCTCGGATTGTTTTAGTAGGCATTAACACTAGGCCTAATGCCATTGTAGATAACGCTAAAGAACTAATGTTAATATGACACTGTGAAAATAAATGGACTGGAATTCAAAATACATTTTAATGCAATGTTTTGATACGGTTTTCAGTTTTACCCTAAACAATTCGTTCAAACTTTTCATGCCAGGACGAACATTCCGTATTTACAATGACTGCACTCACATTTTGGGAGGATAACGACCCTCCTTTTGGTAAAGTAATTCGAATCCCTCCAGCATTACCTTGAAAAAGAAGGGAATGTGGATTTCTCTAGGGAACTAACGTACATGTTTGCGAAGTTTAAAATAAGCAAAGAAATGAGTTTAAAATTCTGACGGCTGAGGTAAAACACTGTTTAAATACATGCAAATATAATGTTTTGTTAATTAATCACAGAGAATATACTTTGTTTGATAAATAAAACCACGTTATCTTAAAAACAACTTATTTAAAAACAAGCTTTTAATACTTTCGACTAATGTAAACATAACTATTTGGTTTTACATTTATATCAAATATGTTCAAGTTTATTGCCATTTGTATTAGCTATTTCCGGGAAAGGAAATCATTTCATGAAATATTTACGTTTTTTGAAAGGAACTACATTTTATATTATTTATAGTCATAAAATATTACAGCATATACTCACATTTTGTTGTGTTGTTTTTATTATAATATAAAGCATTTTCTAAACTATTTTAATACAGTAAATGTAGAAGAAGTCTGATACACGTTTATGTATAAATTACGTGATGCCTAAAAGAATAATAAAATATTAGGCATACAAAATGAAATACTAAAGCCAAAAGCTAAGCAACATTGACTTTAAATAATACAAATACTATGACAATAAAGTAGTTTCACAAATGGTTATTTAAATATTTGTTTTACAACGTATTAATACGTAAAAGTAAATGCCATAAAAATATCATAAATGTTTGATTAAAAAATACACATGCCCAACGAATTAATAAAACATATCACTGAAATGAAAATAAAAACATTTCAAGCTAGTTTTTATGTTTAATAATTTAAATATATAGTCTATTTCTGAAAGTCATACTAATAATAGTATTTACGGTTTTCTATTATTCATTTGCTATGGATTATTAATATTTTAAGATCTTTTTCAGGATGTTTTAACAGTTAGTTTGTTTAGCAACAAGTTCGTTTAGGAGCGTTTTTAGTTTTAGAAAACGCTTTAAGTGGATAGAACACATATATTCATAAACAAAAATTGCCATTAAATAAATTTAAAGTTGGGATTCAACTTTGCTAAAGTCGAACAATATGTTAAAATACATATCTTACAATTCAAAATTCAATATTCAGTTACTTAGTTACTACCGATTCAAACCTTACTCAATCAGAAACTGATGCCATTTATATATTTGTGTATTAAATTTGTTGTGTGGCGTATAGCATAATTCTAATTTTATAAGAATATAGTGTTATTAATTTTGAATGACAGTTAAAGTAATTGAATGCTTAACTCGAGTTCGTTTGGTGTTTGCCAAATGATGTGGCGGTTTCTCAATCTTATTGGTTAATTTTATTTTGTTTGGTTTTCTCACAGGCCTTTGTATTTCCAGTTCGCATGGGGTAACAGTTATTCTTTGTTATTTTTTTATATTTTGAACGGTTATGATACGTTTGGTTTGGATAGCATGTGTCATTGTTTACTTGAGTGGTTTGGGGATGTCTTTTTGTTTTCTAATGTTATTTAAAGAGCATCGAATTGTTTGTATTTGTTTTTGTAAGATTATTGTTTATTTTATGTTAGTAGAATTTTTTATTAGAATAATATTACAGATGTTATGACGATTTCTTTTTGTTCAATTTCATACATATTGTTGTGTTTGTTTCTAATTAAATTGGACTTGTAAATATTAGATTGTACGAATTATTTTGTATAATATAGTATCTTCCTTGTGTCCTTCCGTTATTTTCTCTTTTGTTTGGCATAAATAGGATTTGCTATATTTATCATTATATATAGCTCTATGTGGACGCTTACTAATTGACCACTGTGATATATCAAAATACCCATACTTATCAAATATTTCTTTATCATTATATTTATCATACATGTTGACCTTTTCGTTTGGGTAACTTTAAGTGTAAATTTTTCCATTTATAACTCCTAACAATATTCTAAATAAATTCAAATCTGCTGTTTTTGTGTTGCAAAGAATTTTATACACCATGTGTTGCTAACGAGCGAAGAAATCTCCGGGGCCAAAAGAGAAAAACTATCGACGAAAAAAAAATTTCTTCAGCGGTTGTGTCTTTTACTGGAAGAATAAAATTGTATTGTACCTGTGCAAAGTTGTAAAAGTTCGTAAACAATTTGATATTTATTTACTATTTGAAAATCGCTCATTTATTGTTCTTGTTTTCATGACCTTAAAACAAAGTTATGCATTAACTAACATCAATACCGTAATACAGACGCAGTCATGTCAGGAATTAACAAATAAAGAGCTACGTTAACAAGAGTGAACAAAATAAACCGGACTTTACTCGTCTATTTCTGCGCAAAATGGTATTCATTTCAAGGATTTAAAAGATTAAATGTTTACGATTGCGAAAACACAACTTTTCTTCCTCATTCTTGAAATAAAGGCCTGTTTTCATTCCTTCTTTTTGTTGTTTCTCCATCCAGTGAACCCTAATTCCTGAAGGGCTTCCCGTTCTCTTTGTTAATATCTAGCATTGTCTGTCCTACGTTCGTAATCTGGAGTCAACTATAGAACCTTTTCCTTTACAATAAGACCACTACCGCCAACCCCTCATTGCAATCCCTGATGAAGTTCGTCCATATAATGCACAACGAAACAATACAAATTTCCGTCATATGAAAACATTCTACAAAACTTATATTGTCTTTAATAAAAGTGATTTATTGAGTTAAAAGACGAAAGAGATATCTATTATCTCCGTACTAAGATATACTGTTATCAGAGCAACAATCCATTTTATACACTTTCCAATAAATACATAGTTATTGGTTTACCTTCCCATTACCTAACGTACATTCCATATCTACGAAAATTTTCAATTACAAAAAAAACATTATTGTGTCAGAAAAAATTTAACAAAGTATTAAGTATTTACAAAATAACACATTAATTTTTAGGTCTTTAAAAATGAACAAAAATAATGAATAAAACTAAAAAAATATGAATAATGGCAAGTAATATAAATATTGGAAGTAATTATTTAATGTTGTCTTTTGCTGTAATAGTTTTCCCAATTTCGTCATTTTTGATGATTGGTCTCACAATATTCTACAATAGATAGGTTATATAGAAGCAATTACATTACTATTCTGCATAGCTTATAGAAATTCATAATAGTCTCGGAAGATTATAAAAACATAATGGAAACTAAATAATACTACAATAATTAAATTCTGTTTTTACAATTGGCAAGTATTGAAGTTTCAGATATCAGTTTCAGATCTGTTCTAACTTTTTAAATAAACCTTTCAAGTTTCTATAATTCTTTGTATACGACAAAAGTTTTGTTCTTATAAGGAATAAACAAGAAAAAGTGGAGAATGCGAAGGTTTGATTTAAATATAAATCGTATAAAGAAATCGGGATGGATTGCGCCGGTCCGAGAGGGAACGTGGAGAAACGGTGCGCCAGGAGCATCAACAGTTTTGGTTACACCGCAGAGCGGGGCGGGCGATAACACTCTCCCAGTTCTAGTCATCTATAATTATATCAAGAGACGACAACTCTGTTTAGTGCGTTTTAAAAATACTTCATTCATACACGAGGCGAAAATATTGTGTTATTTTTAGTTTTGGCAAAAGCAACTGGACCGGATGTAAAGCTTGGATAAAGGTAATGTCAGTAGTGATAAGTGATTTTAATTACTGTATCCTCTTCACTTAGTTTCAATTAGTTATACAACATATATTCTGGAGAAAACAGAATCTCTTAAGGCATTTTGTCTAGAAATAGATTTATTTATCTGCGACGCTTTCATCATTTGTGTAAGTCGGGATTATTTTTGTGTTTTAAAGTTCAAGAAATACTTTTATTTACATTTGTTTGAAACAGTAATAGTTTTATAGTCGGTATGTCTTATATTTGCAAATGAAACTAAACATTAAAAATTAATCCAAATGCATAATATTTAATATTCTATATATTTTTTTTAAATAAATATTTGTTTCTGATTCAAATTATTTTACTAGTAAACTCTTTTCTTTTATATTACCCATCAATGTAATTCAATTATACACTCAGATTTATGGATTCTTATCAAAAATTTAAAGTTAAGTCAAAGTTAAACCAGTTAAATAGTTCATAATATATACAATTTGAATAAAAAATATCTTCAATTATTCGTGATTGAATACTCTGAAAACAATGTATGGCCACTCTATCTCTCTTTCTGCCTAGTTTCATAACTTTTATTAGATAAAATACTCGAATTTTGTAACTAATAACTGATTGTTTATGTATGTTATGTATAAACACGTAAATGAATTTTATATTTATTTACCTAAAATATTCACTAAGGTAAGTCACATATGTTTGTAGTTTTTAAGATAATTAAACAAATTGTTATACGTTAAAGAGTTGAATAAAAATTTGTCCATTTTGGAACGTCAATTTGAAAACATCCAACCACAAGTACCTTTAATGTTCCTGAATGTCTTTTAAAGTGAATGTTAATTAATTCTACTGAACTTGTAATGTTACTTGAAAAGGATTCTCAGTGTCACTGTTGGCTAGTTGGTGTTTAGTAAAGTAATACGTTTAAATAGAGTTGGGCAAATGCACTTAGTAAAAATCAACTTAATACTACCAAAACATCCATTGCATGAATTAAAAACAATAATTAACAGTTATCCCTTTCAATCCAGAGAACACAATTATTGTTAAAAATGTATATAATTTTTTTGATTAAATAGTCACCATACTCAGGAGTTTAAGTAACTTTTAATTCCATGTTAATTACAGCTCCTCTTTATGTATTACGTTTATAGATCATTACTGCTCCAAAATACAATTACATTTTATATCATATTTGAAATTTTATACAGATATGTTTCACCTGAATTATTTTTGAAATAATTTTTGAAATAAGGTATTTGAGCTTTAAGTGTATGGACAAATCCGGGACTGGAGTATTATTACATTTGGAAACTCCCTTCATTTAGGTAGTGGGTTTCAATTCTTTCGTAACGTTATTTCTTCCATTTCATTGTTAAGATCTACTTGCGCATAGACCAATAATTCACAGTGAGACGATTCTGAAAAGAAAACTAACTAAATCCACTGACTTGTTTGTTTCACGCCAACATTTTACATATTTGTCAGTCAAATATCTGGGACCAATTAAAACTGATTGTAATAATACTATATTAGCCTAGGAAAGATAATATGTTCTTATTAAAAATAAATTATGAAATTTGTTTAGGTCACTCGATTTTATCAATCATAGTGTAACTTTAATTTTTATAAATTTAAACAAAATTGATAAAGTAAATCAGGTTCAGCCTTAAAACTAAATCAAAGTATGTTCCTCTCGAAATACATTTGACCGTGAGTAATAATTATTGGATATTTTCTGAACGAACTAAATTAAAAACACAATCAGGCCATTTTACGATTTTAAAATGTAATTTTATTAATACTAGGGGAGACCCCTGCGTGCTCCACACGCCAACCCCCAATGGAACCTTCTAAAAACATATGTTATGTTTTCTTTATAATAAAGGTGTAGGATTAATAATAACCTCAAAACTAAGATGGTAAATAATGTCAAATGTTCAAATTAAATTATTTCTTATATTTAATAACAGCAGTTATAATCAAGGTCTCTAGAAAGGAAAGGTTACCTCATAGTCATGTAAACAAATTCAAACCCCTCGACCCGTTCCCTGTCCAGTGACGTCATTATAGTATAAAAACACGGCGCTACCATTAAAGATGTATGTCTCGTCGTACAAATCACCTATTTTTTTTTAAAATAGATGTATTAAACTATTTTTGGGGTTTCAGTTTTTTTAAATGATACTTAAGTTACCCATTTCAACATTTGTAATTGTAAGAATATATCTTAACCTTTTCAAAAACATGTTTATGTCATTAATTTGCAATTTACAATAATAACAAAAGTATAATCATACAAATTTTAATTTATATTTTTACTGACTAAAATTTAAAATAAAAAGCAGTCATTAAAATTGTATTTAATATTTTTTACAGAATAAAAAAGACAAAAATGCAATCACGATAATACATTTTAATCTATACTAGGGGCCCTGCCCCTGGACGCTCCGCGTCCCAACCCCGGCTCGGCCTTCGGCCTCAGATGGCTGCTTCGCTTCGCTCGCAGGTGGAAAATTCGATAAAGAATCTAGTTAATCTTTTGCTCATTTGTACATAGGTGACCGAGCATAAATCAGCTGTTTTATTTGGCAGCTGACTCAAACTCATTAAACATTATCTCCATAAGATTAACATGGGAAATTTGAAGGATTGTATACCGGAGCTCCTTCTCGGGTGAATAGCGGCTGAACGGATGATAATATATAAGACTTGACATATCTGTGAATGATTATGTTCAGTTTTTGATCCTAATTAGCTGTTTTATATATAATAGGTTTGTAACAATCAATGTTTGAATTGAATTAAAATATAGTTAGCATTTTTCGTTGATTTTTGTTTGTGTTTGTTTTTAGTTTGTCAATGTAACCTCAAAAAGGTAATACTACATTTGATACTGATTTGATCCAAATCAGTTGTTGATCAAAATCAGCTGTTTTAAGCTTTTAATACGAACAGCTGTTTTTGTGTCCCTGATAAAGTCAATAGAAATCTTTCTTCCATAAGATTAACATTGAAACTTTGAGGGCCACTGGGGCGTAGCCCTAATGTCCTAGGACTTCGGTAAATGGCCTAAAACCTTCCCAGGGTTAACCTGTGTTACTATGCAAAATTTCAAAGCAATCGGATGGACGGTATACGAACGCAAAGTGGACAAAGAACAAAAAAAAAACCCCATAAGGAATACACAGCAGAAATTTGCATTTGATTATAACGTTTGTAAGGCGAAAGATACATGATTTGTAATGCTTGATGGCAAATCTGGGCGTGCATACCTTTAATTTAAGACATCAATTATGAAAATCGGTCGGGTAGAAGAGCCAAACGGACTCGGAAAAGAAAAACAGAATTTTTTTAATATATAAGATTAAATTGTAATCATAATTTCTGAATACTATGACACTTAAATATCTTCCAAAAACATTTTAAATTTGTATTGGTTCACAACTTTTCACGAAATAATTGACCGAGCGTAAGCGAGGTCTCCGTTTTAACTCGACCGTTCGGCATTTCGTCTGTGTGTCTGTGTGTCTGTATGTCTGTGTGTCTGTGTGTCTGTCTCACGATTACGGCCAAACGCCTTGACCGATTTTGATGATTTTTTGCATGAATGTTCCTTATTCCTAGGCCGAGCCATGTATATATACGTTTTTTTTCATTTTTTATTTTTAACCCCTTAAATAAAATAAAAATGGCGGCCGGACCGTTTCTCTCAATGTAAGCTTTTTTCCAAAGCCAGTTTGTGGCTTAACCGTAAGTCGAATTTAAAAACTAATAACATTTTGCTAAAAGCAAATTAAACTTTAAACAAAATTGCATTCTTGATTTTTTTCTGTATCTCTAACGGTAAGCTCACAAAATGGCCGTAAAATTAGAATTTGTTAAAAATCGTCCAAGTTTTTGTATTTCAACCATATTTTTATACGTTTATTTTAAAACAATTCAAAAGTGTTCCATAGCTTTTTTGTAGATAAACTTTTAAAGAATTCATATATGCCAGTAAAAAAATTATTGAAGTAAAATTAAGAAAGTTATTAGCTCAAGAAACAATCACGTTCATTAACGAAAGGAAAATGTTTAACTTTAGACCTACATAAAAAGTAGTAAAAATTATTGTAATTTTTTTCATAAATGTAAAAAAGTTTCGTAATTTAGTTCTAAATAGAATATTGTATAAAAATATTTATCAATTTCAAATTTCTTATTTTGAAAACACCAGTTTTTATGTTCCTACTACAAGACTGCTAACAAAACTAGGCCTGTTTTGAATAGTAATTTAGGAATATATCATTTGCCCAAAAATGACATATTATTGTAAGAAAGTGTAGAGGATAAATCAAAGAATTGAACTGTACACCTGTAAATTATCATTGTAAATTTCATAAAAGTATTTGACTTGGCTTTACTTGAATTACAAAATGAG
>JAGFPH010002845.1:65399-81579 GCA_018207615.1 Philaenus spumarius | reverse complement strand
ATATATATATATATATATTGTCTGCTAATTGTGTAAAAAATGTATACAATATACATGTGAAGATTTATGTAAACAAGGTAAAATAAACACAATACACCGGAGTGAGCGCTACGCTCACCCGTCGACCAACGGCGTTACTCACGTGACCTCGACCACTCGCGGGTTAATACAGTAGACTACTCACAACCGGCCCCCTCTAACTCGATAGCCACGCACAGTTAACGGAGCCATCCACAATTATATTACAAATCACCAATTATGCCCAAAGTTCTTGCGGGAACCATACCGGCCTTGTGGATCGTTGTGATCCTACCCACGGAATCAGTGACACGCTTAGAGATTCACATCCTATCCTACCCCTTATCTGAGTGTTTCACAGATGTTCTGTTACATATAATAATTAAATTGTGTGGTTAGTAGCCATTTTTATTTCGGAATAGCAATCTTGAAAGTTAAATTGACTTCTATTAATTAACATTTTGGCCAGTTTATTGCTTTTATATATTTTGCATAAGATTTAGTTTGACCTCAAAATCTACTTGTATTATGATTGAAATTAAAGTTTAAGTATAGGCCCTAGAGTTATGCTTATGCATTGTCATTTTACTGTGTGGCATGGTTAATATATTCTATCTCGGATTTATGAAATATAATATGTCTTTTAATATGTGCGATTTAAAATGTGAAAAATTCATAAAATTTAACTTATTTTATAAATTAAATCCATACAATTGTAGCTCGAAGTAGATTAGACAATTTTAGAGAGCGTGTGGTTTGTAAGATTCGAACAAAGCAAAATATAAAACAAAGATTTTTAGTACATTTAAAACAAATTTTTTATTGTTTTGTCATATAAGTTCATTTGTACTTAAATTACATAAATCCTGAATTCAGCATATTGTTTGTGTACAAACCATGTAGCACGGGCATTTTAAATGTGAATCTGTGATTGATTTTAATAGTTTATTTATTTTATTTTTAAATACGGTTGTGGGTAACTGGCAAAGCTGTAAAGAATTATTTATTTATTTAGGGGAAAGTTGTTCACCTCAGCTAGTATTGCCCGTTACAATCAATGGTGGAAATTATGTACGAGGCGTATGAGGTAAACAACATGATTTACTAAACATAGCATACGTTCTTCGTGGTGTATTCGACTTTTCAGCATCATTATTATACAGAAAAGTTAACATAATAATATGATGATAACACGTTTATGTCTACGTAAACCTTAAAGTGGAGAAAACTAACTGACGGTAAAACATTTGTTTTTGACAACTTAACGTTGAAACTTCTGACGCTTGGATGTATGCTTCCATCTACTTACTTTCTTCTATTTTTAATAACAGACGAGTTACAAACTCACAATTTCTCTAACGGTTCTGAAGCAGGAGTTTCGTAAAACAAATGAAAGTAGACAATCAATGCATTCAATCGACATATTAAATTTTAGAGTACATCCAGAACTTCGTTTCTATATCATAGTTCTAAATTTGGAAATCGTTTGACTATTTAGATACTTCAAATAAACAAACACAAATAAAAAAGAAGAATTTAGTTTCTTATTTTCAGACAAATTTAATTGACTATCGCAAATATTTTTTAGAGTTACTTACATGGTCAAGCTTAAACAAATATTAAAATATCTTACACGTTATATATTTTCGTGTATTTATTTGACCTTGATGATATTTTATAGAGCTGCTAAATTCTAAATAGTTTTAGAGAAATCCATTCATTTTTGTTTTAACAATTATAGTAAATCCATTATAGTAAATTTAAAAAATTCACGGACTAAAATTAAATGTGTCATTTCTTTACTTGAAAAGAAATAAGATGTCTTGGACGATTACATGACAGCTCCCCACACACACTTCCACACACTGCCCAAAATACTGACACTTCCCCACAGCCCTTGGACGCGGCTACCTGTTTAGTGACTCAGAAATAACCTCGACTGACAGTTCCACACACATCCCCCCCAACCTATGGCAACAGAAATGCAAAAATAATAAAAATAAACCTAAAAGGTTCTAACCTATAGCATTTAGTCACAGTATGTTTACCTGTATTCAACATTTAACAGTAGAATGTAAAACAACGTCGTTGTCTGCAAACATATTAGGAAAGGGTCGAATTGTAAACTTACGCCAACACCCTGTAACCTACAATGTTAACTGGAAAAAAATATAGGCCTACATTAACACTCCAGCGGTTAATGAACTTAGGCTAGTTCCTTGGGGGAGGAGGGGGGGTAGAAGTGTGTGGAAATGTCAGACGAGATTATTTCTGAGTCATTAAACAGGTAGCCACGTCCAAGGGCTGTGGGGAAGTGTCAGTGTGGGGAACTGTCCGGACACCATCTTGGACGCTCTTTTTCGTTGAAGAGATGGTCCACCTTGTTCCTCTGAATAATTTTCTAATCAGTTATAAACTTCTGATATTTTTTAAATAAGACTTGTATACTGACATTTGTTTAAAAACATTCTTGAATAATGAAATTGGTGTGGAGTTAAAGGCATTACATTTAAATACACGCAAATGACTTTAAATAAAGGTGAGCTTAAATTGATTAGATAAAATACATACCGCTTAAAATATTACTATTATTATACTGGTGTGGTGATATTTGATAATAGCAAGATAATGTGGATATTTAGATAATAACAGCACGTTGAATAAAGTGCTAGAAAAAGTGTGTAAAATTAATAAATTAAACGGTTTAATTAATTGATTTGGACTCTAAACCAACCTGATCAAGATTCACAACTTTACTTGCAGAAACCTTCTCACTTGCATCCCATTAAGTTTCTAATCGACACAGCGCTTATAGATACGACACACTTTACTGCAAAGCATATAAGGTCTGCGATACTCGTAAAAGTTTTATATTTCTCCAAGAAGTAAAACACGTACAGCGATGAACGGAGACCGCAAAGCGATGCAGATAAGAATAGAAAATACAGTATAAAGTACAGCTTCTTATGAAAAGGAAAACAATTTTAGTCCTATATTTACAGACACGCGATAAAATAAACTGCAATAATATTATATTTTATATGGACCTATTCCACTCAGCTCCGTTTTTCTCTTATAACTCTAAATCATGAACAAAATTACTTTAAACCTAATAAATCAAAATGGATCTGATTTCAAAATAATGTAATAATAAAGATTTCAATAAATGCTGACACTTACTATAATAGTGTCAGTCTTGGTTGAAGCGGAAAAGTATGTTGTTTGGGCGGTGATGTTCGTTGTTAAATAGATCATATCTAAAGAGAAAGCATCCAGGGAGGCGGCAATAACGTAATCTGACCATAATTTAATATGGTTAAGTTAAAAGCTTTCAATTAAAAGTAATAAAAAAAATGTGGCTGTACTTCATGAGTTTTATTTTTTTTAAATGACTGTGAGTATTTAACATATTTATGTTACTTAAGTTTTTAATTAAGTTTTAACTATTGAATAATAATTATCTATAAAAACTTTAAGAGTTGTTCCGATAGCGAAACTATTGTTAAATGTTCTTATAAATGTAGGTTCGGAAACGCTTCGTTAGAGTTACATCTGGCTAAATATTTCGATCAGGTTTTAGTTTCCCTGTCGAAATGAGATCATACTAAAAATTTGTATGGTGTTAATAAAGGGTTTTAATTGAATAGGTTTTATGTAAAATTTGCTAGAAAATTAAATAAAACAGGTCCCAGTTCTGAAACTTTTATTGTAATTATTTCACATTAATTTTAATAACTAAGATAATTTCCTGTTTGTTTTTTATTGGCCTATTTGACATAATTCTCTACAAGATTTTCAATAGTTAAATTTACTTCAAACCTGAAGAAAAATTGGTTTTCGATTTCGAATTTGGCGTATTGAGTGAGATATCTTAAAACTTACTGTAATTACAGACCTGGAACCTACTTTATTATATTTTCCAGCTCATTGTATATAAAACTATATAAATTAAAACCTAAATCAATGTCCTACGTATTTTAGTATAACTTCTTTTCTATGGGGGGGACATGGAACCTTTAATACTTAGGTACTCTATACCTTTATTAGGGGGGTGAAATATTTCTCCAGCACTAATAATTCGCTAACGATGCGTGTGTTTATACTATTTTTATTCTTCATGGCAGTGGCGGATCTTGCTATAGGTTCACTGGTTCAGTGAATCCCCAAGCAAATTTCGTTAATAACATAATATTTTAACAACTATAAATATTTATTACTTGGTTTCATAAATCTAACAATATAGAGTGAAAAATTGTTAAAATACGACAGGGAGTTACAACGTGCATATCTACTACATTGTTTTCAGCTGCCTGGTTCAACTCAAAGAATGAGCCTCCTGACCTAGGCGAGGGGGTACAAGGGAACAGCGGGGGAATTGCCTTTCCAGCATTGCTTTCCGTTGCACTCTAAATGCAGCGACTCCCGACTCCTTCCGAAGATAGCCGAAGCTGCAGTTCACAACTAACTTTATTACGTAAAAAGCTTGTAGTTGGTGTTTGTTTACTTCTTTGATTTATAGGTTATGTCAGTTGTGCATTCTATGAAGTTCTTGGTTTAAGTTTTTGTTAGAGTGGACTTATTGTGATTATTAATAAATAACATTATTGCAGTTCAGTTTTGTTATTAGCGTTGTGTTAAGGTAAAATTTTTAGAATGAACAGCGTTGCATCTTTGCTAAGGGTAACTTTTCTCCTTTACCTCTTGAAGAAAATAGTGCTATTAAAGTGTATAGGTCTCTTCATTATTACTCCATTATTTATGAGTCACTTTATGAACTAAAAACTTAATTAAACTAATGAATAAAGTATAGGCTACTATGTAACACATTGTTCTCAATTTTCCATTTATAATAATTAATATGTATACTCAAATCTATCATGAAAACTGTAATTTGAGTATTATTTCATTGCACGCAGGACACCCCCCCCTTCCCCGTAGATTTGAACCCCCAAGGTAATAGTTCACCAGCCGCCACTGCTTCATGGGTTACCCAAACATTTACTGGATGAATAATGAATATTCTACAGCTAAAAAAAAGAAAAAGGTTCATTTAAACATAGGCCCGAAAACGCTTCGTTTCCAGATATTCGCAATTTTGTTTTTTGTACAAAATATTTCATATCTAGAGAAATATTTAACTGATTGAATTCAAACTTGGCATGAAGTATAAACTATACATATAAAGAAAAATAATCATTTCTATCCAATCATTCGTTTCAAAATGGCGGCTTTTAAAATATTTCAAACCTAAATTACTCAAAAACCGTACATTTTAACAAAACATGTCAAGGTACCTTTTTAGTAGCCCTTTTGATTCCTTATCGGATGGTCTTACTATCAAAACAATCGGATGAATGATAATAGTTTGTGTGTAATAATTGGTTTGTTCAACCCGGCATCCTATACTAACACAGTAAACACAGCAGTATGTTTTATGTATATTTGCTGTCATTATGTTTAACTCAGCTATTATCCTTCGTCCGATTGTTTTGACAGTTACACCTTCCTAAAGTGAATCAATTTTTCTTAAGATATATAATTGTTAGATTAAACTTCATGCCAAGTTTAAACTCAATCAGTCAAACATCTCTCTAGATATGAATTATTTTGTACAAAAAACAAAATGACGAATAGGTGGAAAACCAAGTGTTTTCGGGCCTATGTTTATATGAACTTTTTTTATTATTTTTAGCTATAGAGTGAGCATCCAAGACATTGCCGCATAGTTCTAAATCCCCCTGTGTATTTTACTCTGATGATTTAACGAGTGAAGTGTTTATGTACATGTAAACATTATGATTTAATATATTCTTTCATTTGTAGAAAGAGATTTATTTTATTTTTGAACCCTAAATAAATTTTAGAGGTGTTAAAGTCTGTTTAACATCCTACATATTAATAACTTGTCATTTCAAAACTAATATTACTCTCCCAATACTGTAATTTAGTTACGAAATCGTAAGAAAGATGTAACAGGTAAATATATATTTTATTTATCTTTAAAATAAAAACATTTCACATTCAAAGAACTTGAAGTTATATCAAATATTTTGTTTTTTCTATCCCTATTTATTTATCCTTTAAAGCCTGAGGGTTCCTGTAGAAAAAATTTGGAAAACGGTTGACCCTAAAGGACATCCCTGTAACTTCCCGCTAACTACACTATTTTTGGAAATTTTGAACTGCCATAACTTTTGAATGAATCAACCGATTTTTATGCGATTTGCGGCAATCGGTGCAGTTTTTTAAGTCCATTGAAAGAATCAACAACAAAAATTTTTCAGATGAAAAGTTTCTGAGAAATTGAGGAAAAACACTTTTTTTATTTTATTTCGTTCACGATATCTCGCGAATGAATCAACCGATTTTTATTCGATTTGCGGCAATCGATGCAGTTTTTCGAGTCCATTGAAAGAATCGACAACAAAAATTTTTTTGATCGATTTTGACCGGACTGGTAGCGATCGACGTCGCTTTTCAAGGTTAAAAGCTGATTAGATTTTGGAATTTATCGGTAAAGCCGTTTAAAAGTTATTCCAAAAAAACCTGATTTGAAAACATTTTATTTATTTCTTTTTTTCTAAATTTCTCAGATCCTACCGGTCCGAATTAGTTGAAATTTTCAGGAAATCTAAGTTTGATGGAACTCTTTAGAACGCCGTTTGGTAAGATCCAATCGGTTAAGCCGTTCAAAAGTTATAAGCGGGTCACATACTTACATACACACACACATACATACACACAGGGTGACACCCTCTCGGGAGTGGTCAGGGAAAATTCCTAGGACCTCAAAACGTCGAGATCTGATGAATACTCGATTTTCGAAAAATGGGATGAATCCAATAACTTCCCGATTTTAGAAAATTTTCAATTTTCTTAGCGGGAAGTTAAAAAATTAGAAATGCCAGGTTTGTTATGGCGAGGAACAAATATGTTTTCAGGTGAAGACGTTTTTGTATAATGTATGTTTTTGTATAATAGCGTTTAATCTTACAAAAATTAAAAAATATAATTTTTGAAACATCAGCTTTAAGCTATGTATGCATTCTTAGTTTTTTGATTTGTAATATTCTGTTTGCATATTCGTACTCATAACTAATTCACAATATTTGTATTTGTTTCAGACAATATGTAATACGGCAGAATGAACTTGATAAATCGGAGGGTTCTTGTTCAAGAGAGCACTGTCGTCTAAGCCGTATATCAATTGCTAAATAAACTATTATGTGTCTGAAGAGTTGTATAAATGGCTGGTGGATATTTTTTCTTTCGTTCTACTTTTCTAGTTGTATATGTTACATAGGTGAGTTGCACTTACAAACTCGTCTGTAGATAAATACATATTAATAGGTTTAATAATATATATCCATAGTTATGTTTATGTATCACAAGGCATACATCCTTAAAATATAATCTATTTTTAGAATAAGTAAACTTCATATTCAAACATTATATTTAAAATTAAACTTCAACTTGTTAATATGCAATAAATCGCACATTTGTACTGTTGTTACAAAAACATGTAATTTGTTTTGTTATTTTATATAGATCTAGAACCATCACGAGTATTACCACATTCTGATGCAGATCCAAACTTCAGTGGCCCAATAAATAATGTTACTGTTGCTCTTGGAAGAGAAGCTGTCTTGACATGTCCAGTAACTAACTTGGCACACTACAAGGTGAGAAATATAATTGCTAATGATATTGTTTTATTGGCATATCAATCAATATTCCTAAAATGTCATATAAAAGGGAAGACAAGCTAACGCTTTTCTAATATTTTTACATCTATTCTTGTAAATGTTATTTTAAGTTTAAGCACTGTATTATTATCAACATTTAATTTATTTTGTTTATAATATATTGTTGCAATATTTTAAACTATAATTACTTTTTCTTGGAAGCTGTCGTACAATCCTTGTAAATCACAAGGATTGTACGACAGCTTCCAAGAAAAGATAATTATCGTTTAAAACAATCCAGCTTAGGCTACCACAAACAAAATATGGAATATTTTAAAACTAATGTATATTTAAAACAATTAAGAAAATCTAGTAACTATTACATTTTACCACATTTTGTAATACAATGTTACGTGTTGGAACATGGAAACTGAAAAATAAATTTAGGGTACCAACCCATCCAGTTTGGTGTAATTGAACAGGTCTTTGTAATTCAAATAATCTTTCTGTATTTTATGTTGGACCCTATTTTGAGATTTTAACCTCATTAGAAGTTTTCCATCGATGCATTTATAAATCTGCAAACAAATTATAATACTAGTAGGTACCTAATCAATATTTTTAATTAAAGTTACTAACGTCTATTGAAATTACATTTTTGTTACTTTAGCAAAAAAATCGTTTTTAATTTTGTTCGTCTCCTAATTTTTAAACATCAATTATAAAAGCCAGAATAAAACTAAAAAATGCAAAATGTTTTTTATAACATGCTTAGTTACTTTATGCAGAGTACAATAATGTGTTACAACTTATTTTTAAACAGATTTTGTCAATTTTCATGAAGGTTTTGAAGTAAATCAGTCACTATTTAGCAATCACAAAATAAATAAATTTTATAAAATCTAAAGAAATTGTATAATCCTATTTTATTTTATTTTTGTATTAATAAGCTATTGTTATTTTAAATTAACTGAATTTTCACGTATTTTTACCGGGACTACATTTTAACAATACCAAGTAGTAAAAAACTAAATTAAACTTATTTTATTTAATCTTAAACATCCCACCAGAAAAACTCTTGCTTTTACTAACCCGAAGGGGTTGTGCCAGACTCTTACTAGATAAGCAATTTTTTCTTTTTGTCGTCTGCGGACACGAGCATAGATCCGACAATTAAACTGACTACACAAATCTTAAATACATAATTAATGATTATGTTATTGACTTCTGCAATTATAGTAGAACAAATTTTAATAAAACGAACTTTTACTTTATAGCAATGTGATACTCAGGAATTATAAGTTATTATAAATAGTTATAAATAACTATAACTATAAGGAATTACAGTTATAAATTATAAGGAAGCTTTTATAAACCAAAACGATTTAAATCTTAAAATTGCTGACAACTAAACAATGTTAAGCTTGTCTTATAGTGATTCAGTTTAAAGATGGGTTAGAGAGAGGTTTCTCCTAGCATTGTTGGGATTCAGTCTAAAGTTTTTCTGGAGAACTGTTTTGGAACAAATAATATTGAGCTTGTCTTGTTGTGATGTTGGTTTCAGGTTGGTTGGATGAAGGCCGAGGATCAAACAATATTAAGCTTGCACACTAAAGTAGTTACACACAACAATAGAATCAGTGTTAGTCATGACAACCACATAATTTGGCAGCTCCATATCCGTCAAGTCAGAGAGAGTGATAAAGGGTGTTATATGTGTCAAATCAATACAAGTGTCATGAAGAAACAATTAGGTTGTATTGACGTTCAAGGCAAGTAGTTCCTTCTGGAAATTATACGAAATAGAATATTACAATTTGTATTCCCAAAATGCGTTATGTATTTTTATAGAATAAAAGTTGAAACAATTCTCACTTTAATTTAATAAAATAAGTTTCAATGGCAACTATTCCTCTGTGTTCGTACAACATAGAAGAGTAAGATGATGTCCATGTTCGTTGATACGTGTTTGCTTCAATAAAAAAATTACTAAATGAATTTATATTACATTTTATTTTTATCAATTACATCGTCTCACATGTCAATCTCAATAATAAGTTATTATATATTTAACTTAAAAGGATTATATTATATGATTCAAACACAAGTACAAAATTATGCATCCATTCTGTTATGTCAGTACTGTCTGCTACACAACACATTGTTCCTATTTCTTTGCGTCCACAATAAATAAACATGTATGACAAACCAACGAACTATATAAGTATATATCGATGTGACAAACAAGATCAATAAAATAACAAATATTATATGCCAAACATATTTTGTGACTGAACGAACATTTCAGGATTATTGTTTGTTACATTCGAGGCATGTCAAAGGAATTTGTTACAATACGTAAATTATATTTAAAAAATAATAATTTAAATTTCAAAAATATTTCAAAGTTTATCGTAAATTTATCGTTAAGGTTAGGCTAGAAATGTCAAACAGATCTTATGATCCTATAATATGTTCATTCAATCACTGCCAAATATGTTATTATATAGCAACGTTTTCTTCTTAGCATTTTACAGGTAGTTTGCATGCAATAATTGTTTTAAAAACTAATAAAATGTTATATTAAAACGGATGATCTAAAATACAACATTAGTGTTATATTACACATTTTATTATATTGTCTTATATTTCAATAGTTTTTAATAAAATTCTAGCTTTTTACATTTCTGTTTATAGGAGCTAAGGTAATTAGTAACCTGCAAGGTTTTAACTTACTAAGGTTTTTTTTATTATAGCTTTAACATTACATTAACTGTTGCATATTTATAGAAAACTCAAAACATGTTGGTTGAATTACTTAGTTATCTAGGTTAAACTACCTTAGAACAATACATAAGGTATTTTTAATTACTATTATTTACGGATAATCTTATTAATTTAGGTTTTAGGTTACAAGAGTTGATCAGACAGTCTTATATTGTTTTACAAGGATATTGAGCATTAAAATTTGGAATTTTGCTCAAATGAAGTAACACAGTACTCACTTTCCTTCAAGGTGGCATTTCTAAGGTCAAAATGATGGTTGGAGTTTAGAAGAAACGTTGTTTTTGTTAGTGAACCGTACACAAATTACAGTCACGCTTCTGTCGGAAACTGACTGATTTGTTGAAGAAGCCCGCACTGACATATTCACTTTAAATTAATTTGATAGTTTTGATAAAATAACTTACAGGTTAATAAAAACTGGAGAAATTTTGTTTTCTTAAACATTTATCTTTGGTTTTTATTTGGAAGATAAATATAAAAAAAAGAAAAATACTTTTATTGAACTTAAAATAGTAGTTTTGTGACATCATTATGTGGATTGTGGATTGACAGAACAACTAAATTGAATGTCAAAAATAAACCTATTCTGTGACATTTCAAAACCTTAACCTACAAATAATGATTAATCGTTAACCAGAAGAATATAATTTGGCTTTCAAAATTTGAGTAAGTAAAAAATACAAAATAATAATAACTGGAGTAGAAAAAAGTAGGTTACACAATCCTCGGTTTCACATTATTTTTAGATTAAGTTTTTAAAATAATATATACCTAGGCTTTTAAAAAGACAAAATTATTATTACGATGTTTTTATATGTTATATCTATATATTTTACCCTAGTTTATTTAGAGATATACTTTTATATACAGGTTAGTTTAAATAAACGACTATTAAAACGTAAGCGATAGAGCCCTGCAAACAAAGTCTCTCATGTGGTCAATATAATCAGGGAAAAATTGCTTCGTCAGGAAAAAATGTTTTTGTGAAGGTAAATAAATCCAGTAAACTGGTTCGGCACACATGTTTTTAAGGACTGAACGCAATCAATGTTTCAAACATACATTTGCAATAATTTATACCGATCAGTTTAGCAATAAAATATAAAACTTGTATGTGATACAAACAAAATATAAACTATATATCTATCCTGTAATTCTTAAACTTATAATATAATACAAAGCATTTAGCCGCTTCGCTACATAATACAAAGGCCTTTCATTTAACCAAATAATTTCTTCATCTCGGCCTACAGTATAATAAGGCGTACTACATTAAATACATTTATTGGCCTATTGCTCTAAGAATTGCAGCTGCACAAAACAAAAAGGATTTTTGTAATATTATTTAGAAGATGCACACACATTTTGAACTGGAACGATATTGTGTCCACTTAAAAAAGTACCTAGTATGATTTTGTTGCTTTGCTACCTCATTTTGGCAACTAATCGTAGTAAGAGTTGGTCGAATAAAGAAATGAATAACTATGCAAATTTTAAATGATGTTTAACAACTTTGTATGGCGTATTTTTCCACCCCTTGAGCTAATGGTTGGTGTTAAAACAAACTTTAAACGACCTTTTGGTTTCTTACTAAGTATAATATCTTCCAACGAATGAAGTATGTTTTTATGTTAAGAGAGTTTTAGCGGTTTTTAACTTTTCAAAAACCCTCCCTATTCCACCCCATTGGTCCGATAAACAAACTTTAACGAGATTTTCTAAAAATATATTTTATTCATTAAGCTGGAAGTAATTTGTGTACATAAAAAAGTAATATAGGCCTATTATTGCCTACAATTTTAAGTCATACATAGTTTTTTTCGGACCAGGCGATGGATGAACTATGTAAACATTTCCTGAAGTCACATATAGTTCACACATCTTCAAAATCTACCTAAAATACATACTCTCATATATATATTTTATCAATATATATATTTTGATGTATATATATTCCAACGGAACACCGTTTTAAACAGTTGAATAATGTTTTCGACCCCACTTTTTTGGGACGCCGATTTCTTCAACGGTCTTTCGTTTGAGAATAAGTTATTTCCACCTACTGGAAGTTTTATAGGCAATCTCGCTTTGTTTGGCCTAGGTGAAATAACTATGTGTCGAATATTCAGTTTTCTGAATATCCCGACTAAAAAAAAAAACTTCTACGTTATACTTCCAGTACTTTATACCTGAATCTAGCTCAGTTAGAACACAAGTGAATGATTTTAATTTTTGTAAACCTCTGAGTAGTGAGTACACTGAAACTAACCTTGTAAATTGTTTATTTGTGCTTGCAAATATTTTATAAAATTTCACTGTATCAATTCTTAATCTATAACTCATAAACTATTGGGATAGTTGACTACTAGGTGTTTTTTGTAAATAATAACTTTTTTATAAAGCAAATAAAATTTTAATAATTCCTTTTTTTAAATTTTCAAACATAAAATAAACTTTTTGGATTTTACTTTCTCCAACAAATACAAAATAATCACTTTCCTTTCAATTTTAATAATAATTTCTTAAACTACAAGGCAGAACCAATTATTTACCTAACTATAATTTATTTTATTGTTTATACTCAATTTGATTTAATTAATATTTTAATAAAAGATTTAATTTGAATTTACGATTTAATGAATTTAATTTTTTAATTAATAATACAAATATTTTACCTAATCTAACATCCTAAGTAACCCAGTATTTTAAAATAAATTTATATGAATTTGCTTCAGGCAAATTTTAACAGGGACTAACGTATTTACGTTTCTACTGACCTTTTCACAACTGTCCAGGCGTCGCGACATTTGATATGAAGTCCGCGAGCGTTGTTTAGCGATGGCAGGCTACAGATGCTCTGCGTGCTGGTTAAGTTGTCTCGTTGATGACGATAGATTCCTGTAGGGTTGTCTGGAAGAATGTTGGATGAATTCTTAAAGATGGTTGGGGTGATGTCGTGTCTGAAGTCCCGGTTCGGCTATTCCCTCGACGTTAAAGTTGCATGTCCTAGTGGTCGCCTGGTGATGTCCTGGAGTCCTATCTGGAAGCTATACGAATCACTCCATGTATCAGCTGTTCTGCAGGCTATGTTACTTCTCCAGAATAATCCAAGTTAGGCCAACTTTGTAATGACTAAGTTGCCACTGACGTTCTTGTAGATTAAAGTTGTGTCTATTGCTCATTCCAGATTAATATCGCAATGACGTATCTTCACACTTGTTATACAAATTATTTGGTTAACGAAGAAAATACTTAGCTTTTTGCATACTATAGTATTTTGTAAAAAACAAGTAACAGCTCTCGATGTGTTCACTTACATATCAGAAATAATAAGGCTCAATGTGTCCACTTACATCGTAGAATTAATAAGGCTCGATGTGTCCACTTACATCGTAAAAATATCAAGGCTCTCGAGTTTCCCCGAGCAATCGTTTATATAGACTTTCTCGGCACTACTTCCATGCCAACTTAAGCTTTCTATCACTGTATTTCTAAAAGTTATTAAAATTCGTTTTTTCAAGAATTTTAAACTCCTAGTCTATGTTAATTTTTATTCTGAATTTCATATTGATTTTTCCTTTATTTTTAGACTTGATTTAGTCATTGTTTTACGTAAATTTCCTTTTGGTTTTTGAGTACGCCCACTTTCGCATGTTGGTATATCTGCTGCCCCTCCAGTCGACTCATCTCCAGCCAGCCCCCTCTGCCGTTCCGCTACCTTATCTCGCTCCATGCAGTTTTGGCTATTGAAAATCCTTTTCTTTTGTAACTCCTCCAGGGTTTTCCCGATTTTCTTGAAAGTGACATTTTTTAATTCAGCTCGTTGTCTTCTTTCCACCCGAACTCGAGTGACGTTCGTACAATTCTTGGTTCGCGTACACGACCCGCGCGCGTTTTACCGCGGCGATTTCTCCCGGAAAAGTCTTTGTTTTTTGTTTTTCCCGGTTTTTCGTTTACACTTCTTTTTGTCCATTTGGTTTGTGTTAACTAGCCGGATTTTCACTTTGTTTCTGCTTCTGGTTGTCTTACTGTGGGGTTAGGGAGTTAAACGATTTTCTACAAACTTGGGTTTTACTTTACTCCCGAAACATATTTTAAATACTGGATTATTTTTACATAACTACGTTATCAACCTACTATTTACCGTTTTGAGTCAATAAAAATTTAAGTTTAACTTTTTATTTTGCTGTAAAGGTGCAAATTCTATCACCTTTTTCCTTTCATAAAATTTCAAGTTTTTCTTTTTAATTATACATTTTGTTTATCATTACTAAAACTTGTTTCGGTTAGAATTTAAAAAAATTTTCTTTTTTACCTACTTTTTTATCATTTGAACTTAGTGGATTAACATTAACTTTTGTATTTAACAAAATTTCGCTAAAACTTATTTCACCTTTATTTCAGGCCTTCTTATGAAAAGCCTAAAAAACCTTTTCTTTTTCAATTTAGAGGAATTTTGAATTTCTCCCCATACTTTAATAGCTTGTACCTTACGTAACTTTGTGACTTTATATTATCTAATCTTGCAGTAAATACACCCGCGGTTAGCGTAATGCATTTCCTGAAGATAGTTGTTTTTTATTTATTTCCTGGATTTTGGCTTCCCGAAAGAATCTTTAAGTATTTTTTACAAGTCCTTATTCCTTTTCGAACAGGCAGGGTCCAAGAGTTTAACTTAGCCAGATAACGACCCTCCCGCTTCAACATGATTTTTGGTGACCTACATGCGGCTTTAGCCCGCGGTAAGTCCGGACTATTCAAATTTATAAAATTAATTACAAATTCAAAATCCAGGACCTACAACGGGTTGTGTCCGTTGTAATATATATATATCAATATTATGTTAATCCACATATTAAATTCTAATATTGCAAACATAATAATTGTAAGTATTCACATTTGAATATTTGACTAGTAGAGTAATAAAGTATTTTTCATTTTAATGAAAACTTGTTATATCTGGCATTAGTTTTTGTCTATTTCTTTGGAATACTTAAACGACCTTAAAAATATAATATCTAAACAAATTTTATCATTTAATTTACTTTGAGTAAACTGCCCTTTCACTTTATTACTAAACAGTATATTGTGACAGTATTGTAAAAATAATATAGTTTGTATAATTTGCTATAGCAAATAAATATAAATGTACTGACACCGTTTGTTAAACTAACTACTATTGGGAATTAGAGCTCTTAAGTTTTCATTTGAAAAACGTTGTGCTCTCGGAAATAACTAAATGTAATAAGAGTGGGACAGTAAGTTCTCATTTAACTCTGGTAGCGCAATACGTTCGTGCATTACTTGTAAGCTTAATGTCTCAGCTGCGTAATAGCAAAACTTTAATGAAATGTAAGATTTTTGCAGAAAATTAAAATACTGTGATTGTATGACTTGATTTAAATTCAGTCATTTAAAACGGAATTTAATTAATTATTAAAATAATGGATCTTGTTTAAATAAATGTTGTCTATTTAACACGTCCACTGCTACGCAAATTTCGTATTTCCTTTGCTAGGAGGTGACCTTTTATTTTTTATATGTATAGCCTAAATGAGTATAAATTATTTTATTTTTTACTTTTGAACCTTTCTACGTAATAATCACTAATATTTTAAAGCGGACGCACATGTCTTAAATTTAGCGTGCGAAGCACGCAATGCCCCATGTATTGATAATTCTCCCAATAC
>JAGFPH010002845.1:32629-65389 GCA_018207615.1 Philaenus spumarius | reverse complement strand
GTATTGAAAATTCTCCCAAAACGTGGGTTGGCGTGCGAAGCACGCAATGCACTGTGTATTGAAAATTCTCAAAATACGGGGGTTGGCGAGCAAGTACGCAATGCATTGTGTATTGAAAATACTCTCAATACGGGGGTTGGAGTACGGAGAACGCAATGCATTGGGTATTGAAAATACTCCCAATAAGGGGGTTGGCGTGCGAAACACTAAATTATTTTGTGCGTCGGCATTGTGCGTCGGCCGCTTCTCATAGTGATCAGTGTCAAGTTCACATGTGCGTCTTTAGTAGTGAACGTGTTAAACTACATTTTGCTTAGTTTGGGATGTAGTAACAACTAAAATGTCTGTTTTATATTTTTAGTACCTCCCGATATCATTGACGATGGAACGAGCTCAGATCTAACTGTCCACGAGGGAGAAAATGTCACCCTTGTATGCAAAGCAAGAGGACATCCGGTACCGAAGATTATTTGGAGGAGAGAGGATGGTGAACATCTTGTCTTTAAAAAACCAACGAAAAATATATTTCGAGGTATAGTGGGTTTAACGTGATTTCAAGACACCAGTAAATTTGACAAAATTTCCAATAGGAAGTTTTAAAGTTTTTTCATAAAAAAATGTATTACTTTACTGTTTGAAAACTTTCATGCAAGTTGCTTATATCGTATAATTATGTAATTCGTTCTTTAAATTTTAACTACATTATTGTAAATTTCAAATTAAATAGATATTTTTTAATTAAAGAAAACTCCTGATGTTTGTCCTCTTCAGCTTGTATGCATTATTTTACTTAAAACCTTTGCCTTATTTGGCTTACATTTGTCCTTTTGCTAACAACAAAATTAAAGGACTTAATTATTCGTCCTTCCGTTTTTGATGATAAAGTAAACATTTCAAACGTAAATGAGTAAAAAACAAGCTCAAACAACAGTTTTTTTAAGTATACAAAAAATGAAACATTAACAATATGAAAGTCGTTTGTAGATTTAACAACTGTTTTATTTAAAACAACGTACACAGAAAAAACTTACCTAAACAACAAAACCCATTTTTAATTATTACTTTAAAAATTCGTTTATAATTGCTATTAATTTTAAAATAAAAATGTTTTATTTAAAAAAGTATACAGAAAAACTTAATAACAATCTGAAAACTTGTAGATTTACCTTTAAAATTTGTTTAACTAACAAATTACTTTTAATTAATAGGGTATTAAAAATGTTGCCTTTTTGGCCCAACTGTACCTGCATACTGCACACCTTACAAAATTTTACGAAGCACAATTTATTGGTTTTGTGATTGTTTGACATATTATGTAATACCTATTAATCTCTACTTACAAGATTATTTGAAGAATTAACTATTATTCCCTTTCATTGTATTTATTATATTATTATTATTTTAGGGCCTGCATCGAATTTGCTCCATTTGCCCACCCTCCCGGCCTCCCTGCAGTTTTTCATATATTTTTTATTAAAAATAAAAGTAAAAGTTTTAGTTAAAATAAATTAAAGAAATATAAGCTTATATACCACAAAGCCATTAAAAATGGTCCAGCCTTTATTATTGTGCATATTATTGATTTATTACCTCTTTAGTTTTATTTATTTACACTTTAAATATTGTAATTCCATTGTAAATCATAAAGATTACGAAATAATTTATATAATTTGAATCCTAATTATTAATTAGGTATTTTATTAATTAGATTATACATTGCATACAAATAAAGTTTAAAATTGTATTTGTTTTAAAATTGTAAAGGATTTAATATTTAACATACTATAACAACCTAAAAAAAAACAATAGTGTGGTAAAGTGAAGCATTATTTTGATTGTTTAAAAGCTGAAGATTAAGAATATTATATACGTTTTAAATAAAACGCGTTTTGTAGCTTATAAACAAATTAAACTAATATGGTGACTTTGGCAATGTCAAACTAAAGTAGTGACGAAGTACTTGAAGTATTGCGTGAACGAACATACTCGTAAGAATATAAGCAAATACAAGCATGAAAGAGTTTTTTTTAACTTTAAAATATTATGATTTTTATAAATGTGACTTAAACTTCACCTTGAACTAAAACTGTCACTATTAAATATATTTTTGGTTAATTATTACTTTTTATAGTAGGGAGGTTATTTTTATTACAGGAGATACATACACAGGTGATACTCTGAGTCTTACAAAACTAGACCGTAGACAGATGGGGGCTTATCTCTGCATAGCCAGTAACGAAGTTCCTCCAGCAGTCAGTAAAAGAATTAATTTGAATATCAATTGTAAGTATTTTAGTTTAGTTGTGGATGTTTTAAATGTACACGTAAACGAACGATTTATAATGAATCATAAAGAAATTATATTTGTAAATATTACTTAAAATATTATGATAAAGTGCATTAACATATTACATTATGTATTATGCATTATATGATTCATCTCTTAGAATGTGTTCGCATATAGAGACTTACATTTTTAAAATTAATAATGGCATTAACTAATCTTTTAAGTGGTATCCTTAATTACATAATGACAGTTTAAAGAATATAAATTATGAATTGATTTAAAAATAAATATTATACTTACGTACCTTTTTTCATCAGAACCAAAATAAATGGCAGAACATATATTTTAGCCAGCTGTTGTCTTAACTTAGGCATTTTAATTATAGGTAAGGGGAATTCTGTTGGTCTGAGTTAATACTTGGTTATTGTGATACACAGTAAGTTGGGTGTGAGAAATAAACATATCAATATTGAAAGTCTAGTACCTAAATTAATATACATTAAATTGTATATAACGTGCAAAATAATTGTATACAATATAATATTAGTTGATTTAAAAATATAAATTTATTTTAAGAATGATTATAAATGTATTAAAATACTACATTAATACAATAATTTATTGATTTACTATTAATGGTAAAATTTTTGGTGTTTAAAGTTGCAATAGTAAAAGTATTTATATTATTTATATACCTGGTTATCCGTATGTAATTCATTCGACGAGGACGAGTGAGAGCCGTATTGACGTATCTGGACCAATGCAAACAGTTTAAAATTACCGTGTGTTTGTATATTATTAATTGGGTTGTAGCAATGATTCGTGATGCCGAAACGCGCAGCGAAGTACTACCGCAAAATGTTGCAAGGGGGATAACATAGTATATGCTTTAAATTATTATTGATTTATTATACGCAACTCTTGTTAACGGGTATTTCAGAAGTTAAATTATATGTTATGCCTTTATCACAGATGACGTGTTTTACATAATATTGGTTTGATTTATTGGTTGTATATTTGTCTTGATACATTTCAAAAATGTACAAACAGCAAAAGTTGCAAATACGTCTATACTTATTTTAAATAAAGAATATCAACACTTTCTGTAAATACAAAATTTGATTTAAAAAATGTGTAAATAAGAATAATAATGTTTTACTTAAAATCCTTAAAATATTGCTAAGATTGTAGTATAAGGTATTGTGCAATATGGTAACATCATGAATGTGATATTTCTAGTTGCGCCGATTATAAAAGTTCCAAACCAGCTGTTAGGAGCACCATTTGGTACCGACGTCCAGTTAGAATGTTATGTTGAAGCGTATCCCAACACCATCAACTATTGGGTAAAAAATAAGGGAACAGTGATCCTAGCAGGGTAAGTACTAACTGAAAGGCAGCTATACAAACAATGTTAGATTATTAGCGAATTTCCATAGGAAAAATGAGCTATTGCAGTGGCCCTTATGGTGAGACCCAAGGTCGGGAGTAGCAAATGAGCACCGATCATGGTCTCCAGAACACGTTTTGGGGTGTGAAAAAAATTCATATATATATGTATATATGTGTTCGCACTCTAGCGGCCGCATTTTAAGTCCGATTTGGTCCAAATTTGGTACACGTGTTGGTTGTCTATGTGGCTCGGACGAGTTCGTTAGCCAAAAAAATCCAACAACCGGAAGTACGTTTTTTGACCGGAAGTAACTATTTATTGAGATTTTTACTTTTTTTAGAGTTTTTTCTAACAATATAACTGTAGGGTGTTATTCTGCGCATTTTGTTTTTTACGCGACCTTATAGCTCGCTTGGTTCCCCCAAAATCGACAAAAACGTAAAATACCATAAAAGTACCCAGTTTAAAGCCAAGTGATGCAAACTCGCGAGGCCACTAGGAGGAAACAAATTCTACTAATATATTGCGTACACACAGACAGCTGTTCAACGCTTTCGTGAGTAGACCTATTTCCCAAATTGTTGGTTGAAACCCTAAAACATAGGCCTATAAACTTAATTTTGGAAATTTGCTCAACTCACGTCAGCGGTCCAGCTGCGTGGTCGATTTATTTATTACTCAAATTAAGTTTGTTATTACGTTTACCTTTCGCTGTTAATTTAGTGATGGCTCAGATCAAGCTGAGATCTTGCTTGCTAGAACAATAGTTCGAAACTTGTAATCCCTGCTGCATCTTAGTAATATTGGATATTTATTAAAGACATTTCTTTAAAACTCTCTTTAACGTGCACAAACAAAATATTTATTTAGTGATTGCGTTTAGAATTTAATCATGGAGAAATATTAAAAGCTGTTAATATAAACTATTTAGATAAAAATATATTATGCATATATATAAATTATTAGTTACCTTTAAAAACTAAAATACTTTTATTTTGACGTATAAAAGATAAACAACTTTCATTCTCAGTAACTATAGGCCTAACAACTGTAGAATTTGCAACCTAATGTAAACAAATGTAATTTGTTTCTATAACATGTTACTAATATTTTGTGAAAAGTTTACAGTTTGAATTAACTGATTGTGATTTAATCTAATTTATTCGGTAATGTTTATCGACAATAAGTTATTTGCATTTTTCAAAGATAAAAGTAACTTACGGATTGACCATATACTTTCCAAGCTATTTATTTATATTTGAAACGTATTTTAATTAATCTAACTTGCGGGAACGAAGCCACAGTCACTTGATTTCGCTACATCCCTCACTGAGCCTTTGCTCGTGATACGTTAACTGATTACTAAGTTAAATTTAATTAATTAATGCCGTTAATACTGAAGTGCAAAATTCCTATCCTCATAAATGTAGAGATGAGTATGTTTAAAACAGTACGGGTACCAATCCCTGAAAGGTACATTTCCATCGTTTATATTTTATACTAAGTGAAATAATTAAGTCCGTCGTTTTTGAAAAGGATACTTTATTTGATTTAAAAGATTATTTGTAAATGGATAACAACATGCAAAAAATATGTGTTGGCATAATTAGAAACAAACAATTGTTGTTAATGATGGAGTTCATTTAATTTAAGTTAAATGTGTGACGTTAGAATAAATGTATTTAATAAAAAAAAGTGAATGTTGATCTGTAACATTATGTAAATTACTTTAAATGATCTAGATATTATTTCCAGATCTAAAAGTATTGAAATATCTAAAATAGTAATGAGGAATTGTTTAAGATGCATTCAATTGTATAATACATAATTTCGAGGGGTACCCAAAAGTAACCGGAATTGCGCTACCGTGTGTAGTACGCATTCCTGCCGCTAGGCATATATAGTACAGCTCGTCGCCAGTTCAGTGAGACTGGTGTCGTCTACCTGGCTTGCTTTGTTCGTCTGTAGTCATAGTTTTCTCTGGTGCTGTTATGTTCTCTTTTCGTTTTTTATAATGGCAATTTTACGTGAACAACGTGCGGTTGTGAAATTTTACTTACTGCTCGGTAAAAACGCCACTGACACTGTTTTAATGTTGAAAGCAGCTTACAAAGATGATGATGTGGGAAAAATCAAGTGTACCAGTGGTTTGCTCGGTTGAAATGGTGACATGTAGATTGAGGACAAACCTCTGGACGTCCATCAACTGTCCGCACAGATGAAAATGTTAAGAAAATTCAAGAACTTGTGTTCGTAGACCGTCGACTGACCATTGTTTAATAGTTAGAGATTAGTGGGGTATCTAAGAGTTCGTTCGGTTCAACAAATTTTAACCGAAGATTTGAAAATGAAAAGGGTCGGTGCCAAGTTTGTGACTCGGGTTCGGAATGACAATCAAAAAGAACGTCGAGTTGAAACATGTCGTGCTTTGAAAGAACAGCTTGAAACTGATCCAGATTTCCTGTCGAAGTGATACTGGTGATGAGTGTTGGTGCAAAATTTCACAGCCGCACGTTGTTCACTTAAACTTGAAATCATAAAAAAACGAAAAGAGAACAAAACAGTACCAGTGAAAGGCACGTCGACGACACCGGCCTCACTGAACTGGTGACGAGCTTAACTTTACATGTCTAGCGGCAGGAATGAGTACTACTCAAGCCCCTCCCAAGTAAGCGCAATTCCGGTTACTTTTGGGTACGCCCTCGAATGTATTTTGTAATATGTTTCAAGATCCAAACATACAGTAATTGAAGAGAGAAATTCATACAAAATACACATGAAGCTAATAGTGAAAGCATTCAACGAGAGTGATCTTGGAGTGTATTTGTGCACTTCTTCCAACTCACTAGGAAGAGACGAGGGAACAGTTAGACTTTATGGTATGTGTTACTCATTATAGCCAATTTGTAAATGTGTAATAAAAAATGTCTATAAATACAAAAGTTGTGGGCTAAAAACAGAATTTATTTTTTTTAGAAATAAAGATTCCTACAAGCACACCTGTTACGACAACAACGATTCTATCAACAACTGAGGAGTTGACTACCACATTAAGAAGTAAGTATCATGGTATACTCTTTTCATTCTTAACAAGCCGGACTGCCATGTAAGTTCCAATTATTTATAAAAATATAAATGCTAAGACATATGAAAAACAAATATTATCTGAGATAGATGTTGCTGATTGATAAATTCCATTGAGAATGTGATTGCGTCTTGCTACAACAGTATGTAATGGAAATTTTCTTATTAAGTGTGGTCGTGTTGTTCGATTCAGAATGTTATTATTTGAATACATTTGCCAGGAACTAACTGAAGTGTTTTTTTTTTCAAAATAGATAAAGGTGAGTCCCCTTTTATCTAGATTTAAAAGTTGGAATTAGATTTTGTCAGTATTTTAAATTTTTCAGTTTTATATTATGTAGTTTAGTTATTAAAGTTAATTTTGACTTCTATATAGTGTAAAATTTTAATAGCTTAAACTTATTTTGTGTGTTTATAGATTGTATGAGAAATTAACGTGGAATCAATTAATAAATTATAATTTATTCGAAGACGATATCCAAGTTTGAATAGTAAAAACATTTGTTTGAATGCTCTAAATATTTATAGCACAGTAATTAATAGTAATATCAACTATGAAACGGATCCTTAACGATTTCGACAATCTGTTATACATATTTTGATTGATACACCTCCGGCGATAGTTTTTCAATTTAAATTCTTAGAGGAAACTAAATATTGATTTACTTAAAATTTAATACTAACTGGGCAACATGCCGTTTCTTAAAATAATTCAGAAATTATATTAATGATCTCTAACGATTTCGAGAGGGCTTAGATAAAAAATATCGCAATATCAATTGCAACAATACAACAAAAATAAAGTATAAACGAAACCAACAAATTCATTAACATGGTCAACAATTTTTAATTTATCAGCAGTAACTACTTTATGGTAATCATTCAGCATTTTGATGGAAAACAATATGTTGTATCCAAAATGTATCCAGAGTTTTACTCAATGTATGTTGAGTATACTCAAGTGAAGAGAGTTTACAGATTGCGATTGCAGATTTTATTTTGAACATCCAACAAAATGTACTCTTTTACGACACCTGCCGGTATTTCTAGTTTTATAGCACGAGGTGTACGATACAATATCCCACCTAAAGTCCTCATTTTATTAGTTCCTTTATTATTTCACTATATTGTAAAACGTGACTAAATTTATTTTATACTTCCATTTGCAGAAGATTTTATTATAGAAAAGATTGTACAAAACCAAGTTAAATTTTAATGATGAGATTATAAAACAACTACCGTCATTGCTATACTCTAGTTGGTCCCGTAATACTATTTTTGGAGTACGTAAAGGTATAATAATTCTGATACGTTTTATACGTACATTTATTAATATGGACAATTAGTTCCCCATTAACTCTAAATTGCAATGCTATAAAAATAACTATACATAAGTCAGCTGTAAATATGAAGTGCTTCCACCAGAGTCAACACTTATTGCTGATAATGTTATTTACTTCACAAACATAAAGAAACTGGTTAAATAAAAATAATTTTAATTGCATCAGTTTATTTAAATTTAAAATACAAAATAGTTTTTCTTGACTTTTACATGTATCTCCTTCACCATCATTTAGCTACGATATATCATTTTATGTACATCTCTTATATACTCTAGTAATTAATAAACCATACTTCAAGTAAAAGGTGTTATTTTAACAATAGTATATTTTAACAGTTTTAAATAGTAACTGACATTAAAATATAAGTAATTTTTTAGTTTTAATTTGTTCCGCGTTTTTCCTGTTAAAAGAGAAATTATAACATGTTTTATTTAACAAACAAACATTATAAATTATACTCGTTTTCTAGTCAGTTAATATACATAGGCAATATATAAAGTTCAGTCAGAGGGAAAATATCAACTTGATTACTCCTATAATATATTTGTGACTTTCGATGTGTTATTTGTGATTGTATTTTTCCAGGTAATACATTACCGATCACTAAGAAGATATACGATATAGTGACGTCACCGACAGGTACAGTGCTTACACTATAAAGTATATAAATTAAACATATGTTTAAAGATAAACAGGTTAGTAATTTAAAAAAGAATATTTATATTTCATATTTTAGGAAGTTAGATACACATTAGTATAATTCCGTTGTAAATTAAATGATTGGTACGATTTTCAAAACCAAATCTCTATTTGAATAAAGTAGAACGAATAAAATACCTTTTATAAATGACTACTCCTACAAATGTTTTACTCTATAATTGTAATTTTATTTGATTGAATTAAACCACTTCAGTTATAATAACTCACTAAATAAACCAATGACGAAATTAATCCTGTACCATTGTTTAATGATTTGTATTTTACTGGGCTATTGTTATTTTACTGAAATAATCTTCACTGTGGGTTTTAATAATCGTTAGCAATTACATTTCACAGGGAATTACTGACATAACAGATTCCTCTTTTTAGTGCTGTTTAAACAGCAAAATCCTTGAAACGATTTTTTCTAGTTTAAGTTACAAATTGTATTGTTGAAATATTTTAACATTTTTATCTTAAGGGTCGGCTCTAGTAAAACAGAAAGCAACCTGCGACTCCCTATAGCGGCGGTAGGTTACGCGGACATTGTTCATCCTAAATCCATTTAAAACCCGCAATTATTCAAATAGCGTTTTTTAAAAAATACCAAACTCTTGGGGACAAAATTCTTCATCCGAATGGCTTGGTAATTTTTCGCTATAATTAATAGTTACAACGTAAAAAATATTTAAAATCACCCTATAGCGGCGGTAGGTTACACGGACATTGCTCAGCCTAAATCCATTTAAAACCCGTAATTGTTCAAATAGCGTTTAAAAAAAAATACCAAAATCTTGGGGACGAAATTCTTCAGGCAAATGGCTTGGTAGTTTTTCGCTATAATTAAAAGTGACAACATAAAAAAATATTAAAAATCAATGTTTTAAATTGTTAATAAATATTAAACAAAATATTTTTCTTAATTTTTAAAAAGCCATTTGCATGCATATGACCATAGCTTTAAAATGACATATCGTTTATAATTTTCCGATCAAAAATAGAGAAAAAATTTGGATTTTAATTTAACATTGGTCTTATGGAGTGTCAGTCAACATGGCCGACAGCTAGAGCCGACCCTTAATACTTTTAGAACATAATAAAGTTTTCCAAGGTAAGATTCTTTTATATATTAAGTTAATGGACTATATTAAAATATTGGTGTTGGTTTATATTTTCCTTGTTAATAGCTATTTGTGTAACAAGAGCGCAAAGTAGGTCATTGCCTCACGAGAAAGAGAAGTGACCGTACGACACGAAGCTAAGTTCGCCATATTTCGAGGCTGTTTGCGCTCGTAATACACAAAAGATTTTTCCCAACACTTTAGTTTACTTGGATTTTTGATGAATTTTAACTCATCAACTACTTGTATTGTAAAGTTACATATAGACATAGTGAGGAAACGTAATGAAGACTATTATTTTTTAAATGAACTTTAATAACATATTTTGGCTATAATAATATAACTACAGTTTCATGATAAGGTGTAGGTCTAGTAATATAGTCCTTCTGTACGTTACATACTTAATTTTCTTTCTTATTAACGATTGTTATATGGAGTAGCTTCATAAATTTCAGGTGGTGTGTTATTGTTTAAACTATCGCTATCAGAGTAATCCATTTCTTCAATTTACTTTTCTGTTAAAAACTGAATTAAAACTCAACTAGGCCTATCACACTTAACAAACATTCAGGTTATGACAAAGTTGTAACACTTTACATTGTTTTGAACAGCTGTTTGGACACTGTTTCATTGTAGCGTGCGCAAAGTAAATCGTGCGCAAATAATGAAGTGCGGGAAACAGCTGTTTTGCAAACTGTTTTCAGTTAATAATTAATTAAGGAAGTTTGCGTAGTAGTGTTGGGAAATAAATATTAAACGATTATTTATTAATGATATTATAATAGCATACATATTGTTTATTTCTTTCTTTTTAGACTCTGAAGAGATATTTACTGTCATTGATACCTCTCTAAACTCAATGATTCAACCAAGTAATGAGTTATCCGGATCAAGCAGCAGGAGACGAAGTAGCAGCAAATCCTCCAGAAATTATCAAGTCCCAAGTTTATTGTTGCTACTTCTTTATCTTTGCTTTTTATTTAGATGACGCAACTAACACAGTAGTATAGACTTTTATATTTTGCTTATTTATAATATGTATTTATGATATTTTTTAACTGTTTTGTTCGTATTTGTAAAGTTCAGAGAATTTACTTTTGACAGAAAACAAAAATTTACTATTTTAACGATTATCAGGAACTAAACAAATTTCAAATTGTTAAGCATATATTTAAGTGCATCATTAATTTCTAGAGCTAAAGTAAATATTAATACAAGGATGTTCACCCAAAAACAGGTCAGTCACTTTTACATTAAATCAAGCCCTGACTTCCAAACATAATAAATTGTAGAAATATTGTCTCCGAGTCCTGGGGTATAGGCAATTATATATTTGTATTGTTCCTCTATTTATTTTGTGTTCAGTACGGTTTTTAATTAAAACATCTGAAGAACAAAATAAATAATAAGGAGAGTCTATCCAGAAAAAATCTACTTAGAAACTATCACGAATATCAGGTACTTTTTAATTTGTGCTAGGCTGTGAAGGTACAGAAAGTAAAATAATTTTGTTGAAACTTTTCTAAACAGTCGACTTCATTATTTTACTGAATAAAGTTTGATCAAACAACTATTAATATCTTTATTATTCTTAATTATGAACAGTTGTTTGTATTAACAATTACTGCACTATATAAGAAAAAGTTGTTGGTAAATATTTTCTGAAATAAATGTTGAACCCATATTTGAATTAATTAGTAATACATACGAGAACGTTGTTAATAAAAACAAAAAGCGTAAGCAGCAATGCCGCATTACTATAGCCGAATTTAATTATCGTACACGAATAGTGAAAAATTTGATTTTTGGGACCTTTATATGAGTTTTGTACCTTGTTCCGGGAGGTGTACCTAAAACACCTTTACACAGGATTATAGTAAATTTAATTGTCTTTTGAATGGTATAACTCACAATATGTACTCGGACTTATGAGTGGGCGAAAATGAGCAATTAACGTACAAGAATAGTGAAAAAGTTAATTATCGGGATCTTTATATGAGTTTTGTTCCTTGTTCCGGGAGGTGTACCTGAAACACCTTTACACAGGATTATAGTAAATTTAATTATCTTTTGAATGGTATAACTCACAATATGTACTCGGGCTTATGAGTGGGCGAAAATGCGCAATTAACGTACAAAAATAGCGAAAAAGTCGATTATTGGGATCTTTATATGAGTTTTGTTCCTTGTTCCAGGAGGTGTACCTAAAACACCTTTACACAATTTCCTCGCTCTAACTTTGCCATTTTGGGTTTACTACAAATAGGCCGCCATTTTGTTTCAATTCAAAAAATAAAAATATATGTACCTTTCAAATCCTACAAGGACCCTTTCACAAAAAATTCATCATTTTTGAAGCATATTTACTACCTATAATTTAATTAACAACTTCCTAACATTATAGAATTTGAAATAATGCAATGACTATTATTTTATAACTACATTTATCAATTAGCGATTTGCAAATGCTTGACCAATATTTTAAATAAACAATTTATATCGCCAGTTCAGTAAGGCAAACACAAATCATAATATTATTTGTTAAACATCACTTACGTGTGAGTTGAAAAGTCTATAGTAAAACTACTAACTGTAGTGTAAACATTCTCTCTTATTTAATCAAATGTATTTACTATTTTAATAAGTACAAATAACGAAAAACGTTAATGAAATTATTAAAAGTAAAAGGCTTATGCTACATCATCTTTATCCTAAATGAATAAATTTTAATCGAGTGAATACAAATAAATGTGAATGGATATAATGCTTGCCAACAATGAAATTCGCGAAAAGCTTCAAACTTAGGAACATAATGTTTGTAATTTGCTAAGCATTTTTGGATATTAAAACAACTTACACAAATGAGTAATTGACCGTAATAACTGAAATTAAGCCTATTCAACAGTCATATTTACAACAGACAGAGCAGTTTCCTTCACAATAACTTTTAGCTTCTCTCGAGTCCTTCACAATACCAATAGGTTCCCTCGTGGAATACATTTAATAGCTGTATTTATCTTCCGCACTCTCTTTAATTTAAAACCTGGTATCAGATAACTCTGACGTTTCATATTATGGCTGTCTTGCTTTGTTGGAAAAATATATTATACTTGTTTAAAAAAGAGTAATTTTATTTTTTGTTCGAAGATGTTTCCGATATAGACAGTTATACATTATTAATGTGAATATTTTTTTTAATCCAAACTAGGCAAGTAATCAATTTATAAAATTGTCTAATGATACAGTGGTTCCAAATAGTTATGTTGAAATAATATTAAATATTTGCTAAATTTGAATCACATACATTTTTAAATGTGTGATGCATCTCTATCATGGTCGAGATTTATATAACGACTCTACACAGCTGATTTTCAGATGGTTATTTATTTAATTTTGATTTCTTATAATATTTTTGATTGTATACCACCGTTTAAAACCAAAATAATGATTTCACCATAATTTAATTAGTGATGTAAATCTTTCATTGATCATATCTATTTATAAATATTAGTAAAATTGTATAGAATAAAAATGAAATAAAATTTTAGTTTTGTATGTAATAGATATTTAGGTTTAAAATAACATTTATTTAAATATATTTATACATAAATTGTATTCACGTAAATTTATGTTTGTACATAAAAGTTGTATTATTTTTGTACAGTAATAAAAATAAATTCGTTACATAATTTGTATGATAACCTTAGCCTTATTTTAGTAGCCAACAATATTTATTATAAAAATGTGACCATGCCTGTGAACTATACAATACTATTTAGAATGTATCAAATATATAGTCATAAACACATTAACATGTGTAATTTAACGAAGTTTCATACGAAGTGATTTGTATTCTGTCATGCAAATTCTTTTTCTGCCATACATATAAATATAGATGTATATATATATTTTTCCTTTTGTTTTGTTCAGCTTATAACAATTTGGTACATGTAATTTGTAGGCGAACAGTTACAGCAATTAAATCACTACTAGGCAATCACATACCATTCACTCATTAACACACGATTTCTTTGTATTTACAATAAAATAGAAGTTATTCAAAAATTTTGCTCTATTAGGCATTATAGTACATCCTACTGACACGAGTACAATCACTCCAAAACTGATCACTGTTACTGGTTTATCGAAGGTAATCAATTTTGCATTTCTGAATAATGCTTCACCAACTAAACTGTCCTTGGTTAATCTATCACAAGGAAAGGAAAGGTGCCAAGACGTAGTCTAATTGTCGTTAAATCAAAGCTAATGTATACATAAGCAAAAAGGATTGTACATACAATTCATATTGCATACAGAAGCCGAATGGTAAATCCAATGAAGAAATGGAATGAAAAAGTGTAACTAAAAATATCCATTTCAAAGATATTAAACTTTGCAATTTATTACTCTGTAGCAAAAAAAAAAGGTATGATGTGTTTTGTGTTACTAAATAACATTAACAGTAAATTAATATCATAAGTAGTTAGACATTGAAGAAATACTTGCATACTTTCGTATTTTTTATCAAATTTCAAAATAAATAAATATTTAATGTTTTGTTTGTCTATACATAATAGTAACGTTTCCAGTTTACTACGAATTGAAAACCCGTAAAATAAAGTCATTTAAACCAAGCTTCTTGTTCATTTTCAAAAATTTTTGTATACCAATCAGCCAACTCATATAGAAAACTTTAAGAGAAAGGTGAAAATGAAACCTAAGTATAGACATTATGTGTTTTATGTTTGCTGAATTACCTTTCCTTTATCTGTGTGGCTTAGCTTAACATACATTTGATAAATTTGCTTTAATTGTAAAAATTTGAAGTAGGACTTTTGGAAGGTCTTATTTTTTTTGAAAAGGCAGCCAATTTGACGGTGAGTTTTTACACTATAATGAGTTGGGTCTGTTCACGCGCACTGTCTTTTAGCAAACAAGTTAATTGTGTTTATTTAGTAGTTTATTCCACTATTGGCTCTTTGTTTGGTACCAAAAACTGCCCTCAAGTTATACAAATTCAACCCAGCCTGTAATTGTCTTCACTATATATATGATGGTAACAGTTTTCAATCCAATAATTTTCAAATTTAGTAAACATTTTCAAATTTAGTAATTACGACAAAATCTTTTGCAAGATTAAGTAGGATCTGTACAAATGTAGTATTCCATATGATTAAGATTTTATTCAAAGTTAAATTTTATGATTTTTAGGTCTTGAAATAAGGTAAAAAAGGCATTTCATTAACTTTAAATATAAAATATAGTGTAAAGGAATTTTTCTTTTACCTGAGTTTGTTCTATTTTTTATATCAGTTATCTTTGACTAATTTTCGATCTATAAATGTCAGAACAAATATGTAAACAGACAGAACAGACGGACAGAAGCATTGCAGTGAACTATCGTGATAGAGGCTAATTATTAACAATTAATTACTGATTCTCTCAATTTTGTCGAGCTATCAAAATCCATAATGCAAATTAAGATACTTTAGCACGAGGAAGATTATATTTTAGTGGAAAAGAGTGCCCAGAATGTATTTTTGTTTTACTTGTTCAGCAGTTCAACAACAAATGAACAATAATGTATTCTTTATTTATTTTTTTGTATAACGTGGTAGTATACAATGATTATCATTTAACTTTTTTAAGTTCAAAAAGAACAGATTAATAATGATAACCCTGATAAAACATACAACTAATTTCGTCCACCAGATTTTAATTCAACAACAATGAAACAACTATGTGAATCACTTCTAGGTTTTGCGTTGGTACTGTAAGTATTACTCATAATATAGTAGTGATAATAATCTACATTTAACAGCTGATTAGTTTTGACATCTCAACAAAATACCTACCCTACACTCAATTCCACATTCACTGTGCAGTACTGGTCTTACGGCAGATAAACATGCTACCATTACCGGGAGTTTCACGTTTATTGTCATGCGGGTTGCGTCAACTGTCCGAGAGTTGATGTTTTTTAGTTGGCTAGTATCGCTGAAACTGTCGTTTGGTTAACATGGCTTATGTACTGCACGGTGAACATGGAATTGAGTGTAGAGGTTATTCTTTAAGGTTAAATCACACTTCCATAAAAGCGATTGCTCAAAACTTTTAAGTGAGACCATCTATGTGATAAAAAATAATTTCGTGGTTTTTCAAAAAAATTTTAAAATAAATTATAGTATGGTACTTCTGACAAGCATATATATCTCATCCACGTAACAAGAACAAAGTTCAAAATCAACCCTTTTATACTTCGAATTCGTCATAAATTATATAAACTGACGTGTGCAATACTTTTTTTCCTTTAAAAATCGTAAAGCATGACTCGAAGAGAATAAATAACCTCACTCTTTCTACGATATAAAGGGGAGAGTTGACACTTTCTCAAGCATCAGATTTTATTGTTTCACTTTCCACTGCTGACAGACGAGTTGAAATATAAAGTCTTTATAAAACATTTAAGAAGCAACCATATATAAATCAACCAGCACGTGTATCATCTACTCTCTAATAGCTAAGTCGATTAGGTGTTCTTAGGTTAAAACTTGAATTATTTCACTGTACAGGGTACCATTACTTTACGCAGTATGTTTTTTATCAAAATTATTTGAGTAGATTATTAAAAAATATATATTTTTGTTGGAAATACTTATACTTCTAATGAAGGACATAACACTTTAGTTATTGTAGTGATGTGATATCTTTTTGAAACATATATAATTTTATTTGAACGGAAATATTTAAATAACGTTTACATAATATAGTCTTGTAATTTATCTTTGGATTTGCAAATACAGTACATTCAACAATATGTAGCAAAATCAAAGATGTGTCTCTCACATAATCGAAATATATATTGCATTGTAATGAGGATTGTTTGTAAAACTTTAACTATATCACCAAACATTATTTTATAGAAAACTTTTAGTAATGTGTAATTCTTTGTGAACTAATAAGTGTTATGGACAATTTATCACCATCCCCATCCTGAGCAGAGATTGAAAAATGAACCTACATTTAAAAGTAAGTAAATGTAAAATCTATTAAAGGAAATACATTTTATTAACACTATACGTTTATCCTCAAATAGTTTGTATAGTTTGACTGTAGATTAAAATGAATTACAATTTATTATAATAATGAATTTATAATACAATCAAGAGTAAAACGAAAACTTAAAAAAATTTAAAAGTTGTGAAAAAAAGTAATAGAACTTTACATTTTTATATTATAAGCTATTGCTTTAAATATCATATAACTCGACTAAAAAGAAAATACCGGAAAGGAGTGTATTTTCAGATAATCATTACAAAGTAAGACAGTTACTCATTATGTATTGAATAATGAATTTTTCAAACTAATGTACGAATACTTAAAACGAGTTTAACAGCTGCTTAGTAAATAAATAATGACAGCTCAACAAATAACTTTAACGACTAAGTAAATACATGTCAACTTATCGTTAGTATGATGTAGTGATGTACATAAATTTACACCTATAAATATACATTTTAAAATTTCTTTTGAAGGTCTAAAATATTTGAATGTTGTTAAAACCACTTAGTTTAACATACGTTTAGTTTTCTTCAATTTCATACGTTTATACAACTTCTTACGCCAGATATATTATATTTATTGTCAAATGTGTATTTATTCAAACCCAATATCCACTTGCTATTATTATTCATACAATTAGAATCGCTCAATATTGACCTAGTACTTGCAAAATTTAATAATTAAATCGTATTATTAAAACCCTTTATAGGGCAGAGGGATAATAATTTCCCACCATGTATCCAAGGAAACAAGTATTTCTATCTTTATAAACCAATGGGATACTATTTTCCCACTTTCTGTGCTAATACACAACATATAGGGCATCGCTTTTTCTTCTTCTTCTGACTTCTGTATTTATTTCTCCTTGGCTAAATCACCTGATAAATGCAAAAGTGGGAAGATATTATCCCACTGCCCACCACACGCATAGTTATTTACCAGTGTTCTGTAGCTGCAAGTTCAACATCAAATTGGAAATAGAAGATTTATCCGTTTATAACTTTTGAAGTAAACATTAAAAAGTACAACTAATGTAGATTATTGTTACACTTTGATTTTAAAAATAAAGGAAACGCTGAAGTTATATATATTAAAAACAATGTTTACAATGTTTTAGGTTAGGTTTCATCATTACTTTTGGGATTTTTTGTAGTTGGAAAATTGTTAGTTATTTCTAACAGTTATATGCCACTATGCTCAGAATTTATTGGGCTACATGTACATATTTTTCGTTGGAGGATATATATTTTGGCTGACGTAATATTTATACAAATCCTCCAACTGGTCCAGTTGGAACCACCTTTGTTTTTGCTTTGACAAAGGTTGGGGGTAAAACAATGTGTGAAATAGTGTGAAACAACAATGTTCAACCTACATGCAATACGTTGAAAAACAAACTACAGAATGTCAATAACGCTAATTGATATGATGTCAACTACTTATGTAAATCTTTATATATAACATAGGTTTCCTTGATTATTTCCCACTGGTAAGTGTGTGTGCTATATGCCGTTATAGGGCAGAGGAATAATAATTTCCCACTCACCCTAAAACACAATAAGTAACAGGTAGTAAACAATTTTTTATTATTTTTTTATGTTTCTAAATTCCATTTAAGTAAATATAAATCTTTATATATAACGAAGGTTTCCTCGTAATATTTTAGTAATATTTCCCACTGGTAAGTGTGTGTGCTATATGCCATTATAGGGCAGAGGGATAATAATTTCCCACCCTAAAACTCAATAAGTAACAGGTAGTAAACAATTTTTTTATTATTTTTATGTTTCTAAATTCCATTTGAGTAATTGTAAAAAAAAAACAAAAAAACAAAAAATTTTATGTTCCAGTCTTTTGCCCTATAAAGGGTTCAGACGTTGTTGTACCTATACGCATATTGTATTAACACGAACACCACAAAGAACTCATTTACTACTAGGTCATTATAAACAATTTACAGTATATTATTATACTCGTACATATATATATTACCTATATAACTCACTCTATTTCTAAATTAACCTTACATTTTTTGACAGTAATAATAGAGCAGAGAAGTAATCCCTCGTAGTTTAAGTTACAAGTAAACTATTAGAAATATTTTGGGTTGAAATACATTAATGTCTGTTACTTCATTTGTAGGTCAGCAGAACTATCTACTTTCTTTGAACTACGGACGCTTATGACTTTTTTTTGTAATTATAGACAAACTGACCATTCCTCTCTCTTACTCTGCGTCTGTACATTGAGTGGCTCTTTTGTATTAAACTAATTACTCATACATTGTAATACTCATAACAAAATAATAATAAGTAAATACTACACTAAACAATAATAGTTATAGTAGACTGACTTTAGGAGGTTGTGTTTGTATATCACGGAGTTCAAATAAATAATAGTCGAGATACTATCAATGTAATACATTGCAGTTTTGAACTCTTGAATGTGAAATATTTAATAGCGAGAATAACTTTATAAATGTGTTCAAATGTTAAAACAAGCTCATGGCAATGGAGTCTATAGAATACAACAAGATACTCAGCTGGTCACATCTATAGAAATAAAAATATAAACGTTTATGAGAGTTATTTAACAATAACATAGTCAAAAAATTAAGAAAAATAGTAAATACCACAATTCCAGCTGATAGATGTGTACCTTAAATGTCCAATTGAAATCAATAATGACATTGGATTGATTTAGTTTAGACCTAGACTAAATTCTACCATATTTACATATTAAAGGAGTTACTTCAATATTTTTATAAAATTTATATTTGTTTAAAGGAATAAAACTATCTAAGGATTTTCTCCACAAAACTGTCCAAGAGACAATTAAAAATAGCATTACACCTGTTAATAGTATTTCAATCAACATAATTAATTTTCATTCGATTATTTTAAAGCGATACATCGATCATTCAATTTCTACTGTTATGTACGAGAAGGTAGGATATGTAATTTCTCTTCAGTTAGGCCTAAGTGTTTTAATCAAAATACGGGTTTTAACTTGTAATTTATATTTGGTTTTTATTTCAAATGATTGAGTAATGATGGGTTACAAAACAAACTTATTCATATTGTAATAAAATAAAATATTTCTCCAAATACTGTAGTCATTTCATTTTTGCTAAGTCTAAAAACAATTTACTTAACGGTTAAAAAATTGCCAACGTTAGTTATTCGTATGCTATCTGAAATATTAAATATTTAATATACTATCTAAGCTATATATTAATAGCTACCAATATAATATAGCTTATATATTAAAAGTGCGCCATACCAGGAAGAAACAGACCTATGCAGCCCTCTGCAATCTTAGAAATCATTCATTCAATTTTGAAGATAGTGTTTTGAAATTTGCGGGAAGTTGTTAACGAACATCTAAACTATAATTTGTAGGTGCTAAACAATGGAAATTATCTATTTTACTTAAAGATAATTAGCTTATAAGTAGGCGAAAAACCTGATTTTCAGTTGAGTTACTTGGAAACATGAAGTCGTTTGAACACATTTTGTGTCCTACAAATTGTACATTGAAGTTTTCTGAAAATGTTGCAGTTGAAAGAATATAGATAAAATAAAAAATAAGGCAGTACTTTGCAATCATGCAAGTGCTTGCAAGCGATATTCTTGCTACTGTAAAGTGGCGCGGTAGTGCGTCAATTCAGTGAAACAGGCTAGCGCAAGTCTTTTCAATGTTGACTCCTCCCACTTTGTCTGTCTTCCCGACATTTGCGAGAATCCAGTGCGTAATATTTCTGTTTGTACTGTTTATTTTACAATATAAGATTTCTAAAATGCCGTCACAGCGTTCTAGAAAGAAATCAGGTCTAGCATTGTCAACAAGAAGGAAGAGTAGAAAGATTAAAACAAACTCTGGTTTGTCTAAGGCTATAGCTGTAAATACCTTGAACAGATAAGCATATTTTATTAACATATTTTTTGTTTGATTATATATATACATCTACTACAACATAATAGAATGAACATAAAGCTTTAACTGTGCTTTATTTGTAAAATACTCATATTTTTAATGCCTTAGCACATACATGATAGAAGATGTGAATAATATTTCTACATAATACTGCATTAGGAGGAAGGGTGGGGAAGACTTCAGTAGCCTATATCTATAGACAGGTCGGGCTAAAAATTGTTTGTGCAAAACGTAAATTGTCTCGACTGATATTTCGACTGAAATATTTACAACTAGATCTATCTATACATATTTTGAGAGGCAAAATTAAATTATTTTAAATAACTAATTAAACTTGCGTATTTTATAAAAATCGGACAATGACGTAGACCTAATTGGGGTTTGAAAAGGTAACACAGTATAAGCTACACTTATACATCACATTTCCCACTTTATTTAATTGCTTTGTGAATTATTAATAAAAAGTAAAAGTTGTTTTGTACATGACTATAGTGCAAAACAAAATGACAAACTAATGTTATAATTTTTTTTAAATCCATTATGTATATTCTTCAGCCTTGTAAAAGGAGTACAAAGAAACAAATGTGATTTGGATTATTACACAGGATGTCACAAAAAACCTGATATACGTTGAAATAAATACAAAATTTTCCGTAACTTTTTTTCAAATTCGGCTTAGTTTAGTCGCAATTTGTCATTTAGTTTGTTTACAAAAACTCAGAAATAGATAAATAAGACATTGGGTTCAAATTTGATATAAAAAGCGTTTTGTATGTTACAATTTACAAGTGCAAAATAGCGGTTATTACAAATTTTTAAAGGGATATAACTTGAAAACCGTTAACGTAACAAAAACACAAACGTCACTAGTTCGACAGTTGTGTCAATATATAAGCTATCATTGAATGTACTATTTTCTTAGAAATACGGACAACCTATATTAGGTAAAGCTATTTTGAAAGTGTCAAAAATTTGAACTAAAACAAAATTATACTATTACAATTAAAAAAATTAATTTTAGACAAAACCTCCCACAGCGCGAGGGAGAGCCTATGCAAAGAGCAGAACATACAGACGTCGTTACTTTGACAGTTCCACCGCATTGTGTCAATAGGTAAGCTATCATTCAATTTACAATTTTTTGTTGCATTTGCGCCAGAGCACAGACAAAAGTTATACAAGTATCTCAGCGGAGTATGGCCAGAAATTATGGCAGCCAATAACTTTTTAACAAATTATACCGACAGCCTCTTGGAGTGCGTTACTTCAAACATAGCTGAAAGTTTTAATGCAAGACTATGTAAGTTTGTTGGAGGAAAAAGAGTAAACTTTGCTCAAAGAGAAAGCTACACTGTACGAAGTGAACTCTCGGTCATAGCAGTAAACGAGGCTGACAATTTGCATCGCTGTATTCATAAAAAAATAACTGTTGGCCACAGCCCAGGGATCTATTCTAAAAAAACTCTCACTAGAAAACAGAATAGAAAATCTGTTAGAAAAACAAGATTATGCTTTAAGAAAAAGTGGGACAAAAGACACATCTGGTACAAGTTGGGACATCTGCAGACAAAGAATATGGATCTGTTGAATGTGCTGAGCTGGACATGGAGCCAGACATTTATGAGCAGAATAAAATGGACTTCCTGGAGTCAATAAATATCAATGACGTTCGCCGTCAAAGGAATGAACAAGAATCTCGGGGCCAAAGCCAAAGTGAGTTGTGGTTGAGAGAGAAGGTGTAGACTTACAGCATCAAATTTTGGTAAAATCTGCAAAATGCGTAAATCTATGTCGTGAAAAAAAAAACAATTCATTATCTACTGTACAGCCAATTCAATGGAAATGCCGCTACAAAATATGGCATTGAAAATGAAAAAACTGCAATACAGGAGGTTGAAGAGCGTATCGGCACCAACATTGATGAATGCGGATTATTTATCGACAGCAACCTGCCCTTTTTAGCTGCAACACCAGACGGAATTTCGGGAGATAAGGGGATTGTCGAAGTGAAGTGTCCTGTAAGTGCACGAAATATGTCACCACTGGAGGCGTCTAAGGCCAAAATAATAAATTTCTGTGAAGTTGATCATCAGGAAGAGCTTGTTTTAAAAATAAACCATTCATATTTTTATCAAATACAAGGACAGCTTCATATAACGAAGCGTACATTTTGTTTATTTATTGTATGGACTCCACAAGGGTTATCCATTGCAAGGGTAAATAAGGACGACGAGTTCTGGGAGACTAAAATGAAAAGACAATTGGTTTCATTTTATAATGAGTGTATGCTTCCGGAACTGGTTGACCCTAGATACCCAAGGGGATTACCCATACGGGAGTGGAAACGTTGAAAAAACGAGTGAAAAAAAAGATTTTCAAAAAACTATATATTTTGTATTTTCAATAACATTGTAAACAGATTTCTTGTTGTTGTATATTTGTAAATAATAGTTATTTATATTTCTAAATAATTAGTATTTTGTTTGTAAATGAGAACTTTTTATGTGAATAATAATATTATGTCTGTGTAAATAATAACATTTTATGTACAAATAATGATTTTGTATGTGTAAATAATTTTTTTTCTGTGTAAATAACTTTTATATGTTTTATAATTATTGTTTGTGTGTAAATAATATGTTTTGTAACTGTTTGTGGATAAATAATAACTTTTGTATGTGTAAACACATAGTATATTTAAGCCTAAATAATGATTTTGTTTGTGTAAATATTTTTTTTCTGTGTAAATAACTTTTATAATTATTGTTTGTGTGTAAACAATATTTTTTTAACTGTTTGTGGATAAATACTAACTTATTTTTGTGTAAATACAGAAGGATAAGTTTTTTGTGGGTAAATAATAAAATATGATTAAGTAAGTAAATAATGATTTCTATGTGCAAATAATAACTATTTATGTGTAAATAATGATTTTTATGTGAAAATTATAACTTTGTATGCGTCAATAATGATTTTAATGTGAACATTATAAGTTATTTATGAGTAAATAATAACTTTTGTATGTACAAATAATAATTTTCATAATGCATAAATAATAATGTTTTTTTTTCTCATCAAACTGAAAATGAGTACGTTAATTATTTATTTCAAAATAGGCCTATAGCTATACCTATTTGTTCCTAGATTCCGAATTTAAAGTAGGCCTAATTCAAGGCGTATTAAAGAAGGTGTGTGCATGCGCAGCTTCTCCCTCCACTCCAGCCTACCCGTGACGTAGAGTGCTACACAGTCGGAGCTCCAGTCTAGACTCCTTCGGCATATTTACCGCCGAAACCTGTACGACCTTCAAGCTTTTGACGTCAAATTATGTCATTAATTGTAGGCAACATAGTGTATTATTGTAATAACATTTCTTATAATTAATAACCATTAATTATAATGCCTTTTTGTGCCGTGTTTGGCTGCGGTAACTCAAACAAAAAAGACAGCTTTTTACGAGTAAGGTTTCATCGATTCCCAAGAAATTTTGATCTACGAAATAAAAAGCTACACTATTCCTGATTAACATAGGCTATAATTCATTTTAATAAAAACATTTTGTATTTCAATATTTGTAAATTTAGTCAGAAAAAATCTTAGGTTAGACCTAGAATGATGAACCAACACATGTATTTACATTCATTACCACAGCGACCAATTGAATAAAATGACTGTTTGCTCCAATATTTTCATAACCGCTGATTTCATACTTTGAAGCAATTATTTGTATTTTTAACATTAAGGTTAGGTTTTTATTAAAGAATAGACCTGAGCCTTGCTGGTTCTTTTAACATTTATTATAAGTGCTGTTATAAAATATACGAAAAATTTGATTTGAACATTTAACATTATTTACCATTTTAGCTTTGGGGTTATTATAAATCCTAAACAATTATTATAAGGAAAACATAAAATGATTATGTGTTAGAAGGTTCCAACGAGGTTGGCGTGCGGAGAACGCAGGGGTTACCCCTATTTATATGTTGGATTTATAACTAAAAAAATTGTGTAGTATTTTTCTAAAACCCTTACTTTTAAAACTTTGGTTTACCAATTTGTGTTTTTTTTTTTAACGCAAAAATAGTTAGAGAAATTTGTTAAAATATTTTGTTTACATGGCAATGTTCTCCATACTTTCGTGAGCAATAAAATGTATAATAGTGTACACTTTACTTGAATAGGATACATTCAATCTAAGTGATAATGACTAGTGTACAAGCAGTAAAAAAGTGCCTGACGCTTAGACGGTTAAAACATATATTTTTCGAGTATACAAATTGTTTTAGGTTCGAAGTGGACAGAATTTAAGCCGTAAATAAAATGCTGTTGTATGTTATTAAATAATTTTAAAGAGTAACAAAAATAAAATATTGGTGGTACAAATTATTTTATTTATTTGATGTATAACACTTTTAAAATATATATATAGCCCTAAAATATGCTAGGATACAATTACAATTTAAAAAAAAATAATTACAAAATTATTTTAGTACAGTAAAAAAAATTAATATTTTTTAGTAGTCAAATTTACGATACATAAGTAATCCCGTGACACAATTTTGGCATATGTAATCTAGGGTTAATAGTAGAATAAAACTCAATGTTGTATTCACCATGACTTTTAATTATCACCTAGACTACTATTTGTTTTAATTATTTCATTGAAAATTAGTTTATATTAATTTTTATTTATTATTTATCCTTGGGTAGGCTAACTAAACAACTAAACTATCACAATTTCAGATAATTTCAATTTTTTAAAAGTAAATTTAGTAGCCTACTAGTAATAGTAGGCCTAGTAAACATAACAAAACCAATTAACTTTAAAAATCACGATCTTATTGATGGTAAAAGGTTTTACCCTATAGAGCTACTTAAATTTGTCAACGCTTTAAAAATTCATATTTATACATTAAACAAAATTTACCTGTTCACAACAATGTGAATAATAAATAACGAAGAGAAATGAGAACTAATAACAAATTAGATTAGCGTACATTCAATCACCACAAGAAGCGAGTAACTATGGTTCTGATTACAAACTTATTAGGTAGGACAGCTATAACTTTCATAAAAAAATTGATGTCAGTATTTACTACATTTTATTCTCTACATTTCTATGTCTTTAAATGACTCCCGAAAGGAATAGTAAAAAACTTCCTCACTTGGGGTAGTTTTTATGTCAATCAAACCCGTATATTAGATTTAGGCTTGTTTCAAAATTATACGCCTAGACATTTTTGACCATGGACATAGATCATTTTAACCCTTAACTGGTATGGTGGGGTCAGATCTGACCCCAGAGCGTTTCAATCTGATTTTGATATTGTAGCGCTGGCCGACAGTGCCGCCATTTTAAGTATTCTTCAACACTGACTCCGCCTACCGACTCTCAGTCCCGCCTTTGCATTTGACCGTTAAACACGTGTGCACGGAGCGTCTGGGGCCAGAACTGACCCCACCATACCAGTTACGTTAAAAATTTAATATAATTTTTTTTTCAATTGGTGAGTGTTTTTAGTGCTAAGTGGGCATTATATTGTGCGGTTTGCTGTGATATGTGTGCCAACACTGGTTTACAATAGTGTGTGTTTGGGATAAGTGTGTGTTTCAATATGGATGAAGAAAACGTTGCTGACAACAATGAAGAAATCGAACGGTTATTGAATAATGAACTTGACGATATTTCTGTGTATTCGGAAGCATCTACAATAAATCATGAACGATTTAGTGATGTAGAAGAAGATTTGTCTGAAAACGATTCTGCCGCAGCTAGCCCTAGACATCCCATTTTTCAAGGTGTTGATTTTGAAGACAACACCGACTCTGACCCGGATTATAATCCGAATAATAGTCCCACTTATGAGCGTCAAGATGTCTCAAGCGAGGATGATCCTGTCAACATTCCTGTTCGTAAACAACAAAGGAGAGAACGTAGTAGAGGACGTGGTAGAGGACTTAGGAGTGAGCATGGAAAAGGATGTGGTGCAAGGATTGACGACGAACCTGAAGATCATGCACATTATTTTTATGGAAAAAACCGAAAGAAGTGGGCAAAAGTTCCACCAGCCCCTAGTAGGACAAGGGCAATCAATATCATTACGAAGCTTCCCGGTCTCATAGGAGCTGCGAAAGCTACGAAGCCAAAAACTTCCATAGAAGCATGGAAACTTCTGATCGACGAAAATATGGTTGAAAGAATGGTCGAACATACAAACGAAAGAATCACCAATATTGTTACTAAATATGGTGAAAATGCATTGAACTGTCAGTTCACCCAACACACAGACATGATCGAGTTTGAAGCGTTTATTGGGTTACTCTATTTGAGTGGAGTCTTCAAATCAAATCATGAAGATTTGGAATCGTTATTTGCCACTGACGGTTCAGGTCGTGACATCTTTCGCTGTGTTATGTCCCTAAAGAGAATGTTGTTCCTTCTTGCAGCTGTCCGTTTTGATGACATCACAACGAGAAACCTGAGATTAGAAAATGACAGACTTGCTCACGTATCAGAGCTTTTCAATAGCTTTATACAAAACAGCCAAGCAAACTATACCTGCGGAGAGAATCTCACTATTGATGAAATGCTTGTCCCATTCCGTGGCGGATGTCGGTTCAGAGTGTATATGAAGAACAAACCCGCCAAGTATGATTTAAAAATATTTTGTTTGTGCGATGCCAGAACGCACTACCTCTTCAATGCATTTGTGTACACAGGGGAAAACAGTGTGGAAAATCCAGATAGATTACTCATTCCAACTGCAACTGTCTTGAGCCTCATTCAGCCTGTGGTGGATTCTAAACGAAACATAACAGCGGACAATTACTTTACATCGATTGAGCTTGTCGACAAACTTCTCGAAAGACAGCTGACTTATGTCGGAACTATTCGACAAAACAAAAGGGATCTTCCAGAGCAGTTCAAGCCAAACAGACACCGACCAAACCATTCTTCTATTTTCGGTTTCACTAGGGACCAAACCCTCGTCTCATACGTGCCTAAGAAGAACAAGAGTGTGACTCTCCTTTCTACGTTGCATCATGACCAGAAAGTCAATGAACAAAATGAGAACAAACCAGAAATCATAGAATTTTATAATTCGACAAAGGGAGGGGTTGACGCCTTGGATCAAAAGTGCGCAACATTTTCTGTTGGAAGAAGGAGTAGGCGTTGGCCACAAGTGATTTGGTTTGCGATTTTAAACATCGCCGGAGTAAATTCACACGTGATTTTAAATTCAGTTGACTTGCACAAAAAGCTTGAACGTCCACCGTTTCTCAAAACATTAGGATTTGAGCTCATCAGACCACAATTACAACGGCGATGTCAGATCAACACTCTTCCAAGGGAACTGTCTATTTCCATTAAAAAATATGCATCGAGACAAAGACCAAACATTAGCGAAGCTCGTCTTGCACAGGAACCTCAGCATCCTCCAGCGCTGCCTGCTCGACGCGCTGACGCCGCTCAACGGGCGCCAAAGAGGCGCCGCTGCAGCCTGTGCCCGAGGAACATGGACCGAAAACATCCACTTGAGTGTTCAGTGTGCCACCTGGGAGTATGCGGGGAGCATTCAACAACAAATACCGTGTGCAACTCCTGCAACACTGACTAAAAGTAAGTAGCACTAATAAATTCACTCAAACATTTACCTAAGTTACCCCCTGTCAGAATTTTTATGACTGATTCAATTCTGGGCTTTTTCAGGTTTTTAGTGTCCTCAAATCTTCCTCTACGCAGATTGGGCCGAAAAACCAAGTTTCAAGTAGAAGTTCATACAGATTTTTTCGTTTTCCTTAAGAATTGTTTGTAAACGTGGAAATTGACTCACTTTTCATTTTCAATTTTTAAAAATATATAAAATATACTTTTTTACAACTTTTTCTACTTTATATTATAGCCAACTTCTTAACTAAGAGTTTTATATATTAATAAACAAATTTGATACATTAATGTGAGTTTTATTAAAAAAATTAAATTGGGGTCAGATTTTACCCCACCATACCGGGAGCGTAACTTTTTTTAGCCATACCAGTTAAGGGTTATTGCTCACTTTATTACCTTTCCACCGATACCAAAAACATAATTTTTAGACAACCATAACGTATTTAATTCGCAGTTTGAGCAAAAGCTTACAATTGCACTCGGAACTGCTGGTTCAGTGTGTATCACGTGACGTAGCTGCGCAGGCCGGACGAGTTCACGCTCCTCGATGCACACACCTTCTTTAATACGCCTTGGGCCTAATTGGCTATGCTTATCTTCAAGTTAGGTAAATTTACTCCTTTCTAAAACATAAGTGTTGTACTGGGGCTCAAATACAAATTAAAACATTAATGAAATAGGAGGATGCACTTTACCAGAATTATTCAAATTAACCTAACAAGAAAATGCAAGTTCAGGTAATTTTGCAAGGCATTTTTCTAAAGAAACTTACAGAAAATTAATTTTAAATCGAATTCTGGATGTGATATAGATGTTTAATTTTAAGGTTTTTTTCTTTTCTTGTTTTTGTAACAAAATATATACATACAGTATATAATTTTTATGATAAAAACCAGGATTTAATTTGGATTGAAAGATCGATCTTAAGTGTCATAATCATATAACTAATTGTTTTAAATTAATGTACTATTATAGCCAAATTATTATACATCAAATTTTATAAAAACCGACACTATTAATATGCAGACATTTCATGGTATAAATTAAATGACTATTTGAATATTATAGATACCTACAGATGTGTAGGTAAGCCTATGTTTTAAAAATATTATTGTCAACAAAACGTGCACTTATAGTTAAAAAATGATTTTTTTACTCAGAACAAATGAATAAAGTCGAACGTTTCGGCAAGTGTTAAAAAAGCCCCCATGTTTCATACTTTATTTAATTGCTTTGTAAATTAATAATAACTAACATTTTGCAACATTGGTAAACAGTTTGTTTGTATTAATAAGTACAAAACTAAATAAAGAATTCAGTTATTCAATTCCTTATTTGCCTTCGCTGCGTTGCTAAGTGATAATTATTACTAACAGTAGGGCTAACAAGGAAAGTAAATACACTTGTGTGTGTCTACGTTGTACGTCTAGTCTGGACGAAGGTGTAACCCAAACCTTGTCAATCATTTCTTTAGCTCCGCCTCCTCACTGCTAGACTGATTGCCAGCGCTCCTAGTGGATTTATTCAACATCGTGCTGAGGATTCTCTCTAGTGGTATAGCGCACCCTTAATAGATATAGGTAAAGTAGAGTTAAATATATGGTTTACAAACTATTAAGTATACTTTAATGTACCATGTTTAAGTAAATAGCACACGTGCAATTTTCATTTACCAATTGATATGTTTCTCCAGCATACGTGTTAATATACAAGTTATAATTAATTTCTAACTTATCAAAACTTTATAAGAGAAACTACTTAAAGTTTTAATTAATTAACTGTGAACATTATTCAAATAGAATGCAATTTTCTGTTAATTGTAAAACACATGTAAAGAGTTGCTTCGTGTTAATAACATCACATTAAGAACTCAATAGTTATTTTGAAATATGATTATATTTTTATAGTAAAATGATGGCATTCAAATTCGACTTTTTTTTATTAACTTTAAGGGTCTGATCCAGTAAACGAGAAAACAACCGGAAACGCAAGCGCTTCTCTCTATAACGGTATCTAAACAGTGCAATTTCTTGCAGCTGAGAGCTTTGACATTGCCTCATTTCAAACCATTTTATAAATCCATGTTTTGTAATTGAGTGCTGAAAAAAAAAACTGAATATTCTTTATAAAATTTCGGATCCGGCTTGCAATTTAATTTTAATTATTAATTTTGTATTGTGTTAGGAAAAAAAACTAAACTTTGTACTTACAAAAAGTCAATTGCATAACAAAAGAAAAGCATTTAAAAAAATCTAAAATGCAAAACGGATGTGTATTGTAATTGTGCTTAAAATGAAAACTTGCATACAATTGTATAATAAAAAATAAACGAAATAAATGGTTTGAAATTTAACATTGCTCTTATGGGATAAAAATCCAAGATGGCCGCCACTACAGCAGACCATTAAGGATTCAAACATTTTAACTTATCTTATTTTCTCCGTCTTATTACTAAAATCATATTCTGATCTGTGATACTCAGACCACGTGAAACTTGTATTATTTGCAAACATATAACCTAACAATAACTAAATCTAAATTTACTTATTCCTCAAATTAGTTAGGTATCTAAAACAATGTATCTCCTTTTAAGTTTCGAAACAGAATCTCGAACTGCTATAAATTTAACATCTAACATATAAAATGTTTAGTCACATTTGTAGTGAAAACACATATATAGTTTCAGTGTTATTTTTCATATTTAAAGTTTTCTTGAACTTTGCCTTACATAATTAGAGAAAGTATGATTGAAAAGTTAACACATCAAACAAAGCACGGGAGTTTGCCAAAATGTTATAAGATTCATGGCCTCATACGTTTCTTGCTTGGGTGAATGTATTTGTAAAGTAATACCATTCTAAAACCTGCAGATATTATAAGAGTATTTTGTTTACCATTGTATGCATGATTTCAAATCTGTGTCCAGATGTTTCTCGTTTCTATTAGCATCAGTTATCCGTATCAGTCGACTCAAGTTTACACCTCCGCAACCTACAGACGTTATATATTTTTGTTTTGATATTTGTTACAGTAGACTTTTCAGAAAGGTATACTGAATTCTATAATTTAACAGTTTCTACGGAGATTTTATTTCTTATTATTTGTTTGTATAGAAATAAATCAATGTATGCATTTTTTAGATAACAGAGAGCAAGCAGTATATGTGATACAAGTAAATATACATATATTGTTTTAATTGCAGCTGAGTTGTGTATGTATAAAAGACTATCATTTACATCATACTACTACCAGCTAATTACAGAAGTGACCAGTAATAAAAACATCTGATTTCATTACATGTCATTACCAGCAAGTAATGAAATCAGCTGTTTCTAAGGAGCATTGTTTATCAATATATATAAAATCCAATGTATGTCTGTCTGTCTTCTGTTTGTCCTTTGTTCGTTACCAAACCATCCATCCGATTGCTTTGAAATTTTGCATAGTAACACAGGTTAACCCTGGGATGGTTTTAGGCCATTTACCGAAGTCCTAGAACATTAGGGCTGTGTCCCACTGGACTCCAAAGTTTCAATGTTAATCTTATGGAAGAAAGATTTCTTTTGATTTTATCAGGTGCACAAAAACAGCTGTTCGTATACAAATCTTAGCAACACGTCATGTTTGTTTACATTCATTACCATAGCAACATTACTTAGCAAATTTGAAGAGTATTACCTTTTTGAGGTTACATTGCAGTTGTAAATGTCAAGTCTGTACCGTTGCGAAGCACGGGCACACAGCTAGTAACAAATAAATAACAAACTGAAAATAACCTCAACACTTATAGTTTTCACATAGATACATTTTGACGAGGAATGTAATAACATGGAAGTGCTTAATATGAAGTACGTTTAAATAACTGTTGTTTGTAATAATAAAGTGTCGATTTCCTGCTAGGAAATACAAATTGTCCTAATTAATTTTACACATTTTGTAGTATGATGTAAAATATCGTACGAGACTCGTCCGATGAGCCTTTTCTGGACTCGAATAATATCCCGTGCGAGACCATCACACACGCCTAGAAAACATATATTTTTTGGACTTCTAACGTAATATATACTATTAACATCAATTTGCATACAAAATTTAAAAAAAATTAAACTTTTAAAATAGCAACACTATCCTGATTTTTGACATGTTTTAATGAATGACATTTTAAG